>OMLC01055422.1:0-10657 GCA_900302585.1 Regalecus glesne
TTTAAGTCAGATTTGTGCATATTCTAGTGACGGTTATTAAGATTTTGTCTTTATGGATATTAATCATTAAATGTTGTTACTATTAGATCATGTATGGGTAGTAGAAATGCCAAGAAAAACTGTGTAATTAGATATCTTACAGACAAAGTGTTACAGGAATGTGCACTGCATCACAAGCTACATCACAAGTCATTGTGCAAAATGTGAATGTTTTAATGTGAGCAAAATGTTATGTCTGAAAGGTGTATATGTCTCATATCTTCCAGAACAGGACCCTCAGCCAGGCCAAAGCAGGACTCTTCCCATGGCCAAAGCAGGACTCTCACATACTGTATAAAATTGACACATCCCATTTTTCAGATTTTTGTCTTTTTTTTAAGTGGACCAAATTACTTATTTAAAAATAAAGCGTGCATATCTGATGTTGCTCACAGTAGTCCTCAGTTTGCTCAGGGAGCTTGTGTGTATGCCCAGATACATGAAAAATTAGAGGGAACATTGTTCATATGCAAGTTCGGTGATCAACTGCACATTCAGTGGCAATGAGCACCATTCACAAAGGATTGGGGAATATTTGCAATCACGGCATTGTAAGACGCCGACAGATGTACTCTCAGGCCACCACCCCTATTCTAAGACGGCTGTTCCCTCTTTACATAAATGTCCTCCTTCACCCCCCCCTTTCAAACCACCATTCCTCCCTATCAAGGATGTGAACATCATCATCCTTGAATGAGTGGCCATTAGCCTGTAGATGAGTGTAGACCACAGAATCCTGGCCTGACGTGTTGGCTCTCCTATGCTGCGCCATTATCTTAGCTAGCGTCTGTTTGGTCTCCCCGATGTACAAGTCACAGCAGTCCTCCTGACATTTAACAGCGTGCACTACGTTACTCTGTTTGTGCCAGGGGAACCGATCCCTGGGGTGGACGATTTTTTCCCGCAGTGTATTCAAGGATTTGAAAGCAACTGAGACGCGATGTTTGGAAAAAAAAACTTGTCTCTACTGTTTCAGCACTCCCGCCACGCACTGTGCCTTGGCTCCTCCTCTCACCCCACAGCCAAGTGGAGGGAGAGGATTAGCATTAAGGGACAAGGACTGACTGACATTTTCAGACTGAAGATGTCACCTGTTTGAGTGACAAAACGTTTCTGAATAAACTTCTGATCCAGTTGAACCGATTCACCTCTTTTTGTGATGACTATAACTGAATTAATGAGCATGCATCAAGAATCTTTGTTGCTAGTTAACAGTGACGTTTTGCGCTTGTTAGCCCATTTTTCAGCCATTCATAAAGTACTACAAATTCCTTCCTTGTGATACACCAATTGCAAACTTTATATTCCATGTCCACTGGCAGGCTTTATCCTTATTTCTTGTCTTAAATCCCATCATCCTTGTCGTCAAACAGTAATACATCGAGTAGAACCAAGATGGAGTGCATATGGAGACTGAGCATTTCACTCTGGACATACCAAAAGTTACGTCACAAAAATAAGAGAATCAGTTCTACTGGATCAGAAATGTATTCAAAAACATTTCATTTGAGTGACGAAACGTTTCCGAATAAACTTCCGATCCAGTTAAACTGATTCACCTCTTTTTGTGATTCCTTTACCTGGATTATTGAACATGCATCAAGCCAAAGATACATGGTAACAATTGGGTAATATAACAACCATGTACATTAGAGGGTCTATTTAAACGATTCCCAATACACCCTAAGAACCCTCAATACTCCTGGAATGTCCTGGGATGATTTTCCCCCCGGGATCACCGGATTGAGGAGATTTCTCGTCAAACTGTAGGTTTGGACATCCACAGAACTGAGAAAAATGGATTTCTTGATGGCCCCATTGGTAATGTTATATGCAATAAAAAAGTCCCAAGATTTCCACATATTCCATCCATGACGGCGACTCATTCTCAAAAGCAGCAACCATTCCTATGTTTGTCATACTACATCCCTGTCAATATTAGCTACTACAAGCTGGCCAATTTTACTCAATGCTAAAACGTCCAGAAATACCAAATATCCCTTGTCCCTGGGGTTCCATTTTCCTCGTCACCAGGTTTATTAACTCCAAATAAGGCATTTAGAAGACCAATGTAAGGGTTGAAGTCACCATATCTTTGATTAATAATCGCCAGACAAATACAAAGTTTGACTGTGTGTTTAAGTAAGCCTTTGGAAAGGGATCTGTACAGGGTACATACGATTCTGTCAATGTGTGATACTGTGAAGAAATGTCAGCTGGCTTATATGGTAGAAAGAATGACCTTACAGGTGCATGATGTGATGCATGTACAGAAGAACAGGATTCAGGGAGCTGGTACAAAACGGTTTAGATAATTAAAATTGGAGAGCATTGTAGGTGGTTATCATGAAATGAGCTCAGCAGAGTTTGGGTGAAAGTAGCTAATAAACATGTCAATGTTAGGATATATCATGTGTTATGGTTCCATAACAGGGTAAAACATGGAAATTTCATTACTGTCACTACAGCGGATCATCCATCTCCATCTCTTCCTTTCCTTTGCACCTGACCCTGTCAGACCAGCCACCTGTATGCCCTACCTCACCACTTCCATGAGCGTTCTCTTTGAACTTCCTCTTTTCCTCTCATATGCTATTTATTATCATCATATTATCATATTGTAACATGGTTGAATAATGGTCTTCTCAGGCAGCATTTTAGGGTTACAAATCAAGCTTTAATGATGTTAACACAGACCAGTAATATACAGGTTTGAGCAGATATTTGCCCCCCTCAAAAATGTTACAGACCTCATCATCCCTATCTGCTCACATTTTACACCCATGGTGGGAAACATGACACTGCCAAATGCAACTTGTCCAACAACTAACAACCTCCAAAATATCTTCTATAACCATACCTCTATTTTTAACTTGCGGAACATCACACAACATAATTAAAACATAATAATCTCCAGATACATTCTTTATAATATGCAAATGACCCCGCAGGAACAATGGAACAGGATTTGTCATAATATCAATATTATCATATTAGTTCCAAGCTTCTGAAAAGGGGAGGGGTATTTACACACACACACACCCAAAAAATAAATCATATTTATGCCATAGATGGCTAATGTGACCAATCAACGGAATAAGTGGAGTTTTGAAAAACTAAAAGTGTGACCAATTTCACTATGCATGCATCATCTATTTAGCATTTTTAAACATTTTATTAGATTTCATTAAACAGTGTTATTCTTGCAAAATATGATTTGATTGAAAATGCATTCAATGATAATGGGATATTCAGTATGGTGATAAAATGCTTTCCTCACTGAGTGGTGCTATTTAATGATGTGCTCATGCTCTTCCCTCAGTCATTGGGTTCCCTCAAATATTGGGTTGAAAGAAACGAAGGGCACAAAAAGAGGTGAATCTGTTCAACTGGATCAGAAGTTATTTAGAAACGTTTCGTCACTCACCAGGTGACTTCTTCAGTCTTAGCTGAAAACTGAAACCGAAGGGCAGTTCGTTTGGTTCCTTGGAAGAAAACACTTTGGCTTGTCCGCCCATTAGACTTTTTTGTCTCTCCATTGGTTGACTTCAGGCTTGTTGCCACAGCTTTTTGTGTCTATCACTTTAGTTATCTTCATACCGGTTGGTGTCCAAGAAAATGGAGAATAAAAACACAAGTGACAGTCAGAATCATAAGGACAATTCTTTCAACGACGGAACCGGTCGATCAGATATGACCGGATTTGATGATCTATCTGAGAAAGTCGATGGAAACAAACCTGACAGCGCACAGTCAAAACCAAGAGCCCAGGTTATTAGGTAAGTAGAATGAAGCCGTATAATGCTGCTCGTGTGATATATTCCCGAGGCTAAGAAGCGGACGTACTTTGTTTGATGATAAATATTATAGAAAATAAATGGTCTCTAAAAAATAAAGTTAAATTTTCTGTCAAAAACATGTTTTTTTGCTAGAGCAGATTTTCATGATTTCATTTATGGATACTCAGTTTCGTTTTAGTTAAATCGAAACGCAATGCTTAAGTACGCATGCGTGTCTCCTGTTTGGTTTCGTTTCCTCCCAGTTGGGCACTGTAATTATACCTTGTCATAGCACCTGATTCCTCCTTTGCAATTTCAACGTCACGCCAACATAATTTGATGTCACTCTGACTCATATCATAGTGATTCTGTAAGAGTGCAAAAATAAAGCAAAATTCTATAAGGGTGGTAAACGTCGGGGTGGGTGGCAGAATATAAGGGTGGTAAACGTCCCTTTTGACATTGGCTATTGCCAACTTCATAACCAGTAAGCAATCACTAAATTTTACTATCATATATAAAATATTTCAAGCTATGCTCAAAAACTATTCAATGTTATGACCTCAGTGAAGAAGTAAGAAAGTAAGTCCATCCATTGTCAACCGCTTATCCGAAATCGGGTTGCGGGGGAACTGGAGCCTTTCTCCGTTCGAATTGGGCGAGAGGCAGGGTACACCATGGATAGTTTGCCAGTTTATCACAGGCCAGAGCAGTTAGGGGACCAGTGTCTTGCTCGAGGACACCTCGACACGCTTCTCCGCAGGGCCGGGGATCGAACCTGCAACCTTCCGATCGCTTGGCGACCGCTCTACCCGCTGAGCCATGGCGCCCCTATAAGAAAGCAATTGTTATTTATAGATAACACCACAATAAAAGAAAGGGGAATAGTACAATATAAACTAACTTAATGAAAACTAACTGTACATAAGTAGCGGTTACATAAGTTACACAAGCAGTGCACAATAAAACAAAAGAATAAACAAAAGGTGGACCAAAAAGGTGAATTTTAGCAGATTTAAAAAAAACTCTTAGGGAAGGTGAAGCCCGCTTTAGTCTTCGGCCACTCACCTTTCTCGCATCTTGGAATTAGATAATGTATTGGTCACTAGAGTGCTAATTTCATAGTTTAAATATATAGTTCATCCGTTCATCCATCCATCATCAACCGTTTATCTGAAATTGGGTGGGGATTCATGCAGGAGCCTATCCGAGCATGAATTGCACAAAAGGCGGGGAAACACCCTGGATATGTCATCATTCAATCTCAGGGCTTAGTTGTTAGGGGCCAAGTGTCTTATTCAAGGGCACTTCGACACCCTTTCTCCAGGTGCTGGAATGAATCTGCAACCATCCAATTACTCTACGTCCTGAGCTATGTCGTGCCTTAAATTTGTATTTGTCTCATAAATCAAATCCTCTTTTGTTCAGATTTAATCTCTTTGCAAATCCTGAGGCTTATTAAGTTAATGCTCTCTGTCTCAGGTCAGTCGGATACACCATGATTGCACCAAATGAACTTCGCTGGAGCAATCTGAAAATGAGTGAGATATCTGTATCTATCTAATGCTTCAACTTATATTTATGTCATATGAGTCTCAGATAGACAGACCTGCTTAAAATTATTTGATATTCAGATTGTTTTTGTTGCTGTAGAGGCTCAGAAAGAAGAGGAGGACCTTCAACGATGGAGGGAGGCACAAAGAGCCACCCCTGTGCATGTGAACCCTGAGAGGCTAGGTAAACCAATGAATAGGAACGGCTTCTCAACAAATGTTAACACAGTAAAAGGGTCTGTGTGCATGTGAGGGTTTTTGTAAAATACTAAATAAAACGCATTAATAATCTTTAACGTATCTTACAGCCCCCTCATACACCAGAGGCATATACACTTTCCCCTAACATCCATCCATCCATCGTCAGCTGCTTTTCCGAAATCAGGTTGCGGGGGAACTGGAGCCTATCTCCGTTCTCATTGGGCAAGAGGCAGGGTACACCCTGTATAGGTCACCAGCCTATCACAGGGCAGAGCAGTTAGGGGAACAGTGTCTTGCTCAAGGACACCTCGGCACATCTCTCCAGGACCGGGGATTGAACCCGCAACCTTCGGACTGCCAGGCGACTGCTCTACCCACTGAGCCATGCCGCTCCGCTCCCATAACATAATAATGTCAATATATGTTTAATCTAGGTGGTGAAGTTTCAATGGACGAGGCCAGGGAGAAACAGCTGATAGATCTTCGCCAGTCAAAAATGCAAAAAAGGGTATTCCAACCACAAACCTGCCACACCTACAGCACATCATGTTCTTCAGGAGTACAATTCTTGCATTCTTATTTTGAATAATTTCACTTAATAGTGACATATTTGTCAAGAGGTGTGGATGTTCTTTCGTTGGCTATGTGCCATTGTAAAGATCAGCTATAATTAACATTACATGTGTACAGTGTGATTTATGATATGCATATTTTGTTTGGCTAACCCTCACCACACAGAATGAACTGGGAAGGATGTGCAGCAGTTTAGAGCGATGAAGGATAAAGATGGAAATTTGCTGACAAGTGAAGAGATGGTGTTTAGAAGGTGGAAGGAGTACTTGGAGGTGTTGATGAATGAAGAAAATGAAAGAGAGAGAGAGGGTTGAATTATTTAAAGATAGTAAATAAGGAAGAGCAGTGGATTAGCAAAGAGGAAGTGAGGGTAACTATGAAGAGGATGAAGAGGTGAAAGGTGTTTGGCCCAGATGACATACCTGTGGAGGTGTTTAAGAGAGATGGCAGTGGAGTTTTAACAAGAAATTCTAACAAGACAATCTCGCAAAGTGAGATGATGCCCAAGGAGTGGAGAATAAGCATGCTGGTATCAACTTTCAAGAATAAAGGAGATGTGCAGAGCTGTTGCTACTACAGAGGTATAGAGTTGATCAGCTACAGCATGAAAGATATGGGAAAGAGTAGTGGAAGCTAAGAGGAGAGGTGAGAATTAGTGGGCAGCAGTATTGTTTCATGCCACAAAAGAGTATCATAGATGCAATGTTTGTTTTGAGAATGTTGATGGAGAAACATAGATAAGGTCAGAAGGAGTTACAATGTGTCTGTGGATTTAGAGACAACATTTGACAAGGCACTGAGAGAGGAGATGTGGTGCACTATGAGGAAGTCAGGAGTGGTAGAGAATGATTTAAGAGCCGTGCAGGATATATATTAGGGCAATGGTGAGGTGTGTGGTAGGAATGAGGGATGGGTTCAAAGTGAAGATAGGGTTACATCAAGGATCAGGCAGGAGTATCCGTGGAGTATGATGTTCACAGATGACGTTATGATCTGTAGCAAGAGTAGGGAGCAGTTTGAGTTGAGTGGAAAGGTGGAGGTAAGCACTGGAGAGGTAAGGAATGAAAGTCAGTAGGAGGAAGACAGAGTACATATGTGTCAATAAGAGGGAGGAGAGTAGAATGCTGAGGACGCAAAGAATAAAGGTGACATAGGTGGATAAGTATAAATACTTGGGGTCAACTATCCAAAGTAACACAGATTGTAGAGGAGAGTTGAAGAAGAGAGTTCAGGCAGGGGGAATGGGTGGAAAAGATTGCCAGGGGTGATTTGTGACAGAAGGGTACCAGCAAGAGTGAACGGGGAGGTTTAACAGATGGAGTTGGTGGAGGAGTTTAATATGCTAAGATTTGAGAGATGAAGGACAAGATTGGACTGAGTATATTAGAGGGGCAGCTCAGGTTGGAAGCTTTAGAGAAAAAGCTAGAGAGGTAAGATTGACATGGTTTGGACATGTGCAGAATAGGGATGCTGGGTATATTAAGAAAAGGATGCTGAATATTGAGCTGCCAGGCAACAGGAATAGCGGAAGACCAAAGAGGATGTTTATGGATATAGTGAAGGGGGGCATACAGGTGCCTGGTGTGACATAGAAAGATGAGAGGACAGGAAAAGATGGAACTGGAGCATTCAAATGTAATAGTAGTAAGGTGTAGAAAGAAGATGTTTTAGTACAACCTCCATAATTAAGAAATGTTTTTTGCATTTCTGTTGTTTCTAGCTGAAAAAGGAGGAGATGGAAAAAAGAAGTCGACAAGACGAGAAGGGCAAACTGCAAAAGATGAAAGCTGAACAGAGGGAGAAGGTGATACAAGGGTTTAAACAAACATTTGTTAATTAGTAGTTGGAGGGACTGTGGTAATTCAGTGGTAGACTGCAGGCTGCGGAAACTGACAAGCCAGAGGCTGTGGGTTTGAACCCACCGAAGGGCATCAGGAAGCGCATCTGACCTTAATCCCTCAAGCTCCACCTGAGTGTGTCCACCCCAACCACATTTTCCAGTGGAATTTGTTTTCTGCATTTAACCCCCCCTATTGAGAAGGAGCAGTGAGCACATCCACATTGCAGTGCTCAGGAAGGATTTAGAGGTTTGGTGTCTTTCTCAAGGACACCTCAACATGGTTTCCACGGGATTGAACCACCAATTTCTTATTACTAGATAACTGATGTACCTCCTGAGCTATGCTGCCCCCTGACTGAAAAATAAAAAAAAAGATTCTCTTATCAGTCCCGCAAGGGGAAATTTGGATTTCTCTGCATTTTTGACCCGACCTATTGTATAGGAGCAGTGACATATGGCGCTTGTGGATCAGTTAGGGGTTAAGTGTCTTGCTCAAGGCCAACCTTAAAGTGCTATATGCAGGATCGGGAATCAACCCTGCAACCTTCCGATTGCCAGACCAGCACTCTACCCTCTGAGCTATGCCACCCCTAGTCATGCCACCTAAAAATTGACGTGTCTCTAATTAGGATGTAAAGTTAAAATAACGTATTTAAAGGTTCTATATGTCACATATGATCAGAATAGTATAGCAAAAAGCTGCTAAACTCTGCTCTCTATGGATTTAAGGTGTGTAATGAGTTCATGAAGTGTTCTCAAATTCAAATAGTACCATATTTCAACTCTAGATGTCAGTATATACATTCCTCCACCTGAGCTATTACAAGTCATGGTGGGTCCTTTTTCCACTTCCACATCCAGCATTAAAGTGATGTTGATATATACCTGATTAATAGTCTATGGAGTTTCCAGCCATCAAAAAACCTCTCCAGTTTACACTTATATACACTTTGCTCTTTATCTCACTTGCTTCTTGACCTAACAGTTGTTAATGGGTTCAGTTGGATGGGAGGGTGATTAATATTGACAACAAAGGCAGTAGTCAAAGGTAGGTCCTCGTTACTGTTGTAGCATAACCTTGTTCAAGCCATATGAATTTACTGGTTATTCAGCTGTGCAGATCCAAATTCATGTGCAATAGCTTGTTTAGAGTCCATCAATGCAATCTAAAAGGGTCTGGTGAAAACATAGGCTAAGGTCCAAACATGACCCACATTAGTTGGGAATAGCCAAGGCTTTATTTGCAGTTATATACTAGGTGGAGAGCCATTAAATATTCAAACCACTATATAGTCAATAAACTACAGGTTGGCAGTGCCTTAAGGATCATTCACACACTTTGTCCTGCTAGGGTATAGAGACATACCTTCAGGTTTTAGCAAGAAGTCAAGATGGTTGCGAAAGTTCTGCTGTCAATGCTAAAATAGTGGCTTGAATATTTTTTTCACCATTGACTTGTACAGATTTTATTGTGTATGCACCACAGTGGGATCCATCATAGAGGTCTTCCATTATGGACTTACACTAGAGCAGGGGTCGGGAACTTTTTTGACTAAGAGAGCCATGAAAGCAAAAAATTTGGAAATTTATTTCAGTGAGAGCCATATAATATATTTTAAAAGTGAATTCAACTAAATGTCAGTATAATAAGCCTCTGAATTTATTCTTTTAAATAATGTTGTTATAACACTCACCATTAATGCGACTTCTGGTGCTGCATGGATTTGCTGATGTCTTTGTAGTCGGGTTGGTACTTGGTGAGGTTAAGCTTCATGCAAGCGTTGAGGCTTTCATCCGTTAAACGTGATCGTAGGTTGGACTTGATGTTTTTAAGATGTGAGAATGACTGCTCACATGCATACGTAGTCCAAACATGGTCAATCAGCAATACTCACACGCTGCAGTGTGTGGTATGTGACAGGAAGGCGTTCCAAGTTTTGAGAATCAGCTGGTCTTCGGGTTGGAGTTTTTTCATTTCTGTCCACATGTGCTTGCTCGCCAACTCCGCTTTCTGTCGTGTGATTCTTTCCAAATCTTCATTCAGTGACTTGAACTTATTCACCCACATGTCTGAGGCCTTCAGGTCAGCACTTCTGCTCAAAATCTCTGACGGAGACACCAGGGATGTAATTCAGGTCGGCTGTGTTCAGTGAACACTGTTTGGATGGGTGATGAACTTAAAAAGACAGTGTGCTCACGAAATTCTCCAAAGCGTGCTTTGAAGGACTGTAGGAGACTGGATGTGCAGCCAGCTAGCTGGTGGAGATCAAGGTTTTGAATGGCTCACTTGCTGTGCATGCATCTTTAAATTGGCTCAGTTTTTCAAAATGTAGTAAACACCTGTTTCAAGATCGTGATGAAAAGCTCCAGCTTGTTTTCAAAAGCAAATACAGCTTGTTGAAGGGATAACACTGTATTTCCAATGCCTTGCATTTTCACGTTGAGCTGGTTCAGATGTTCAGTCAGATCTACGAGATAGTAAAACTTGAGGAGCCACTCGGTGTCGGCTAGCTCAGGATGCCCGACGCCTTTCATTTCAAGGAAAGTCCGGATTTCGTTCAGGCAAGCCGCAAAACGGCTAAGCACCTTCCCTCTTGACAACCAACGCACATTGCTGTGCAAAATAGCAGACCAGGATAGTTATTTACAACTTCATCTAGCAGTGTTTTAAA
>OMLC01055423.1:0-12666 GCA_900302585.1 Regalecus glesne
CTTTTTTTTAAAATTCCCTTATCAGTCTCACAAGGGGAAATTGGGAATTCTCTGCATTTTAACCCATCCTATTGTATAGGAGCAGTGAGCTGCCACCATATGGAGCTCGGGGAGCAGGGGTTCGGTGCCTTGCTAAAGGATACCTTGACATGCTTTGTGCAAGACCAGAGATCAAACCTGCAACCTTCCGATTGCCAGACGACCGCTCTACCCACTGAGCTATTCAAATTGAGGACAAATCAGAGGAGAGCTGGACACTCAATCATCCTTTTATTAATACAATAAAGCAGGTTAAACGACAATGTCCATCCATCCATCGTCAACCGTTTATCTGAAATCGGGTCACGGGGGGGAACTGGAGCCTATCTCTGTTCTCAATGGGTGAAAGGCGGGGTACACCCTGTATAGGTCACCAGTCTATCACAGGGCAGAGCAGTTTAGGGGAACAGTGTCTTGCTCAAGGACACCTCGACACACTTCTCTGCAGGTGCGGGGATCGAACCTGTAACCTTCTGATCACCAGGCGGCCGCTCTATCCACTGAGCCATGCTGCCCCTAAATAACAATGTTCATAACTCAATGTCTTAACGTCATACATGTCTACTTTGTAACCTTCTCCCAAAGAGGAAACCCAGAAATGTGCAATATCCAAACAGTGTAAATATAAATGTAAATGTTCTTATATAGCACTTCCCTAGTCTGATGACTGCTCAAAGTACTTTGTAATGAATACATCACATATACAGAGCTACGTGGTGGTATATGAATCCACACTGTCTGATTCCCAGGCTAGTGCTCTACCCGCTGAGCCACAAACAAAAACAAAAAAAACCCAAAGACATCACCTGTCTGGGGGCATTAGCAGAGCAAACCGTAGAGTTAGCTTGAACAGTTCACCTAGTGTAACAATGATTTGAATGTCTTGATCCATGTCCAGATTATCTATATGCAAATTAGAAATGGATACGTTAAAACTCATGGAATGGAAAACTGCATACTAGAGTGTCTGCCAATGCCCCTGCTACTGATGACTTACTCGTGTCTTACATAACAATACTACATTGTACAGTCAGGACCTCAAAGGACCAGTGAATCAGGGAAAGATGTTTTAACAATACCTTGAGGTCATCAATTTAGTAGTACAAGTACAGCTAAGCAATAGTGATGGGTCGAGTCGAGTGGCAGTGGGGTTATAGTACTGTGTAGTTACTCTGGCAATGTAAAGACCAAAGGGGTGGTAAACTTTTTTTTAATTTCTAATTTTTTTTTTTTACAGAAAACCTGTTGGGATTTCCCTATGATGGTAAAACTGACTCCCTTGGTAATAGATATGTGTTGTGCTCAACCCCTCTAAACTGCATATGTCATCATTGCATCAAAAGCACTGATACCCCATATTAGAGCCAAACACACTGGCAGGATCCAGTGGGTTTAGACCAACAGAATACAAGCTGATGACACGCTAGTAAACGGACTTGTTCTTATTTAGAGTTGGCCAACTGGACTTTCTGGATAGACTTGTGAGAAGCTTGGATATTGTATCGTAAAAATCTATATTACTAAGGCCAAATTATATTGAGAAAAAGTGGAACCATCTAGATCCCATAGTTCATCGTGCAATAAGAGATTTAGCCTAACATTACGTATCAACCCGATTTGCTTTACACTACATCTTTTGTAATGGAACAACTGCATGCCTGTATTGTCATTTTAATTCTCAAACAATATTTATTCAGCCCTATACAGCCAGCTTTGGTCCCAAAACACCATCATCAATGTCCTCTTGCTTCCCATCCCTTCTTTTGCCTTTTTCCAAATTTGATTGGATGGAAACAGACTAAAAACATGCTTGCGCACTCTTAAAATGAATTCAAATTAACCTCCTTTTCTCTCCGAAGTGTTTCAAAGGTCCGTGGCTTTCATGTCAGATCCTTTTCTCGCCTTCATTTTTTTTCTAGGCTCAAGTCAGCATATCTCTAGGTCACAGGAACACTACTTACTATAGTTGAGTCAACATCACAAGTAGAACATTGGCCCCAACATTTATATCACACACACGGTCACACAAAGCTGACATAGCGGTCTTGTTGACTGTTGAGCATTACAGCAGTGATCCTATCAGCTTCTGTGTCTGGAAGTAGGCTAAATTCAAATGTGCCTAGTCTGTCCAATAGGTGAGGCCAATAGTCTACATCGATAGTGAGATGGCCAAAGCGACCGAATCAGATGTCTGCAAATGGATTACAAATTCTAGATGTATCAGCAGCGAGTTGGATTCTGCTCTACTTTTTTTTTCATCTAGACGGCCAGCAAGTCAAATTGCTATAATGCTGAATAATAGAATAAAAATAAGGTCAAACTTAACCACAAGTTTCCATATATGTACATTCCCACCATAACTGTCATATATCTAATGAATGAAGTCATTGATCTAATAAGTTTTGGCATGTTTTCCTGTTGTCTTTATTTTGCCTGCTGAAAGTAAAAAAAGAAAAATACTCACAGTGTTTTGTTATAAGAAAAGTGTCTATTGGACTGCATAACTCAGGAGGTGAGGCAGTCCTCTAGAAATCAAAGATTGGCAACTCAATCCCTGCTTTCTTTAGAAAGCGTGTCAAAGTGTCCATGAGCAAGACAATGAACACCTAATTAATTGGGAGAACATTTGAAAATTAGCCTGGGGGCTAAAGCTGGCGTACGTAGATTCTAAATGCTTATTAATATGCACTAAATAAACAATAAAGGAGATTATTATAACTAATAGTTGGTAAATTGGATGGTTTGAATGCTAAATCTCACTAAATGATACCGGAATCCATTTATCCATGAATGTGTGTGTGGGTCCATGTCAAATGCGTGATACCGATAAGAGTATGCGCCACTTTTTTCTTATTAATCTTATCTCCTAAACGGTTCTACAGCTGCTCTCAGTGCTGGGAAGGTTACTTCTGAAATTTAATATGTTACAGATTATGAGTGACCCTGCTGGAAAAATGTAATGAGTAATATATATATGTGTGTGTATACACACACACACACACACACACACACACATACACGCATACACACACAAAGTAAAAAGGCCCATTTTTATGAGTCATGATTATAACCCAAAGTTGTGGGGGCAGACACTAAACTAGAGAGAACATGGGAGATAAAGGCCATAATCTCTTCCTGATGCCCCGCAGTGGGATCAAGCCTGTGACGTCTGACTCGTAATTTTCTGACATGTGTTCTCTACCAGTGAGCTACCATAGTCCCCCATTTTAATTACTTCAAAGTAATGAAGCTCATTACATTTTATGACTTTTTGATTACTTTTGCAACAACTATTTTAAACTGGGCAATAAGGCTGAAACACATACAACATAGATATAGTAGTTACCTTGGATGCAACTTCAGCTCTATGAGTTCAAGAATAGCTCCGTAACCACAAGCCCAGGTGGCCCCAGTCTTAATGCTGAGTGTCAAAGCGAGACAAGTTGTGGAGATGTAAGGGCTTTATCATTCAACATTACTGGTGGTCACTCAGGATCAAGTAGGACTCTCTTCATCCAGGTCCTAAAAAAGCCTTTATAGAGAACGCCTGTGCATGAATTTTATTCAAGTGGAGACTGGGGCACAGGCAGCCACCACATGGTCCTTGAAAAATCTGGGTCAGGATCCAGTGGCATGGAGTCTAAGATGACTGGGGGTCCATTTCTGCTGCAGTCTTCATCCGCCTTCCCAGCCCTTGGGATGCTTCCCTAAAGTCAGCTGTCATCTTCCATCTGTTCCACTGTTGGGGTCTTGGTTGGATTGCTCTTTGTCAGGGACCTCCCCCTTGACCTTACCGCCATGGGTGACCCTACCAGGAGCAGAGCTCCAGACGGCATTGCTCTTGGGATCTCAGGACCACGCAAGCTTCTCCACCACGACAAGGTGACAATCCACGGAGAAGAGGGGCTTTAGAGGAGGTGGACGCTATGTGGTTCCTACCATCCAATAGAGTGGAGAGTACAAAGGTCATTCTCAGGTGCCTAGGCAGAGCCTTTATGGGGTAAACCAATAGTGAGGACAGTTAGAGGCCTACGCATACTCATCCAGAGTAACTACTATTCTTTAATCCAAAAGGTTCGAAAGGACAACACTAGTTCATGCCACATCTATTGCACACTAAGGAACAGAATATATTGCTGATTATGGATACTACAAGATTAAGGTCTAAAGGACAGGCTTACTTTCTTCTTTCCTTCCAGCAGCACATTTTTGTACGTCGCTTTGGATAAAAGCGTCTGCTAAATGACTGTATTGCTACCGAAATGCTAAGAATGGATTATTATGCTGCTCTTTCCGCATCGTGTCACACACTCCAACAGTCCAGCATAGAGCAGAGTAGGAGAGAATACAGCTCTTCATGTGCCAAGAGGCATGAAGCACCCTGAATAATCACTCTGACAAAACATTCACAGGTAAATTCACTAAGAGGAGAATGTGGTCCCTGATAGCACTATGAATTGGGCCTCCCTAGATACCGCTATCTGCCCTGGGTCAAGATCCGATTCACAAAAGATATTACAGCTCCAACATGGCCATAAAGTTTTGCAGCTTAGTGCAATCTGCTCTTGCTTTGCGTCATCTGACTGCAATTATCCATGTGGCAAAGTATAAATGGTGGGTTCGTGTCAAGAACACAGTAGGCAGGCTCAATGTCATCCTTGATGTTAACAAGTAAATGGATAACACGAATTGTTTGACCTGGCAACCTGTACCTGTGTATGATTTTGATCTCGGCCAAGTCAGAAAGTGATATTCTCCTATGAGATATCCACTCATGAGGACACCTACAGTGACGATGCCTTCACCTGGCTACAATCACTGCTGCCATCATCACTGGAAAGTCTGGGCATCAGTTACACCCAACTGTCTGAAGATACTATAACTGCATGTGACTATTAGCGCTGGTGTTTTGCAATGAGGCTAATCGACATAGAAAGGCGCCAATTTTGAGCCAGATGTATGCACGTTACCCAATTTAAATATGTGCAAAAAGAAATGCAGTAATGAGATGCTATTTGCTTGGTAGCACAGATAAGGGTGGATTTCACCCTTTGCATGTCCTCTGAGAAGTAAACAGTTTGATTTTGCCTTATTTGTGCAAGTTGAGCAACTGCAAAAGTCTTACAAAGCTTTTATGAATTCGACCATCAACAAGTCTCAGAAAAATGAGATATCCTCAGGTATAAACAGGTGAAAGAGGACGGGGAGCGAACACAATTAGAACAGGTATACATGCAGTTAAATCGATTTGTCTTTCAAATCAAACATTCTAAAATAAAAATAGAATTTTATTTTTTCAAAGATTCCCTTATCAGTCCCACAAGGGGAAATTTGAATTTCTCTGCATTTTAACCCAACCTATTGTATAGGAGCAGTGAGCTGCCAACATATGTCACCCGGGGAGCAGTTAGGGGTTCAGTGTCTTGCTCAAGGACTCTTCGACATGCTTTCTACAGGACCGGGATCAAACCTGCAACCTTCCCCTCGCCACGCGACCACTCTACCCACTGAGCTATCCCGCCCCATGATGCCTCAATAAGAGTGGAAAGTAGTGTTCTTCCAACTCCATTTATCGCCTGGTTTTACTCCAATGTAGCTTAACCATATCATGTGATATGCTACTTCAGTAAAGTTTAAAAAACAGATCTGAGAACCACCACAGTAAAACATTTCATATAGAGGAATTCACATCGTAGATACCGCCACTAAGGGTCCCTGCAACAAATTGGCCACAACTTCAAAAATTGACCATACGCGATCCAGCTAGCTTTGTAGAAGTTATAGTCCTCAATCAAAATAATCATCGTTATATGTCCCCGAAGAACAAACTGAAATGGGCAAAAGCTTCACATGCAATGTATTTCCACCAAAAGGACATATTAGCCAGAAAAACAAATGATGCTTCAACACCCCAAGTGGGCTGGGCCCAAACTTAAAGGTGAAACTAGTCATAATTCTTTACACCAGCTCTCGGTGCCTGACCATCACAAAGGAAGGGTATGAAGAAGAAAAATAAAACACCCCATGACCATGATGCCTTGTGGGTAAGTATTTCATTTCCAGCCCGAGGCGGGTTTTATTAATAACGTAAAAGGCATAAAAGGTATTAATTTTCATGTGCTCCAACAACCATGGACTGCCACTTAGCAGACATACAAAGTAGAAGTAAGTATACACACATTGAACTGGAGCATTTGATTCTGGTTCTATTTCAGGGAAGTTCACCTTCATTTTAAGTACACTGCTGCCCTAAACCTGTCAGCAGCAAGTGGTTCTGAACCACACGCAGCAAACGCCAACCCATCATAATTAATTCCATAATTCTTCAAACCTGCTCTCCTGAACAGGTGAAATTCCACAACCATGGCGTGGACAAAAATTGTCAACATGCATATCATGGCGATTGCCTGAATCACATGACAAGAGCTACATCAGCATATGATCTCTGTCAACCACACATTTTAGATTCAGGATGAGATAACCGGAAGACGAATTCCATGCATGATACAGCTTTGCTGTCAGTTTACAATGACATTAATTTTATACTCTTAGGCACTTATGCTCAGAGATTTACAGGCAGGTTAAAAATAGCTACACACACGACAATGCAAGCTTAACAGAACAATTCTTCTCTACTCCGCCTATTACAGATCAAAAAAGTGAAGTTTTCTATGCACCTATAAGGAGTAAGGCACATATTGAATTCGATAGGATATCGTTTAGACTACAACAGATGATAATGTTTGATAAAGCACTCACCGAAGATCTCTCCATTCTTGGCATACTCTGTTACCAAGTAAAGCATGTTCTTCGTCTCCATTACCTGAGAGAGGGAGGGAAAATGGAGGAAGAGGGCAAGAAAAGAGAGAGATAATAAGTACACACGGTAGGAAAGGGATTAAAACATCAAGTCACCAGATTAATTTGGCAGACCAACACCTGGAATATAACAGAATTAGACATATAGGCAATAAAATAATCTAAAATCAAAAAACCGAAAATTCATACTTGGTGACCCATTCTGAAAATATATCTGTTGTGTTGGCATCAATGAGACTAGACTGTGATGACCTTCATCCACAAATCATCAGCAATGCATGGAAAACACTTGACTAGAAAAGGGCCGAAATATTCTCGCCTTCAGAGAGAATTGAGGTTGAAAAATGGTGCTAAGTGCATTTGGATGGTTATTTAAGCCTCCTAGACTTCGACGTGGTGCTGAGGGTGCTCGAGTTGTGTAGGAGGAGAACAGATTTAGAAGCTGCAACACTTGCACATAAACAAAATCAAATGTGGAAGGGGAAAGAATGGAGAAGAGCGGAAGAGCGAATGAATCAGCCACACTGAGCCAGACACGCACAGTAGAAATCCCACGCTTGCTGTTTTTGGTCAATAATCCATCTGTTATACTGACCAATTCATGGATTCAGCCAAGAGAAGACAAGTTGTTTGACTGGTGCACGGTGTATGCATACGGCCACCAAATGAACTTCGCTTTCATCCCAATAAGAAAATAATCTATCAAATAGAGCCCCTTTTCTCTTTAGCATCATGTTATTTCAACCATGAGTGGAAATCATGAATTCATAGGCATTAACTGGGAGAGAAACGGATTCACATGAGCTAATGCACTTGGAAGTCCTCAGTAAGGGTCAAAGGGGTGTTGGAAATGAACAGAAAAATGGTAAGACTGGTGTCACAGAAGAGAAGGTGTTGAAAAGGGGATGTAGAACATAAGATCCACTGCAGTTGGGGTCTGTGTGTGCGCGCGTGTGTGTGTGTGTGTGTGTGTGTGTAAGTGGAGACTACCCAAAAGGTCACAGGACCACCCCTGTGATGATTAAAAAGCAAAATGCTGGAGTGCTGCCATTTGGTTGTGTAATGGTAATGAAATCACAACCCTAAATGAACTAATGGGCTTCAAAGGTTTAAATAATAAAATGAAGTCACCCCCACACTGGTGTAAAGCAGGGGGTTGGCCAGCCATGTGCGGGACAGGAAAGATGAGTTTCCCTTGTTGAGCTAATTTACCAGCACAGGTTGTTTTTTTTTTTGCACTGGCTAGAACAAATAAACCCTAAGAAAGACGCAGTCTGCCATGAAATTTCCCAGGATGCAACTGGGCCTACCTAGATCAAGTGTGCCAAAGTGGCATAAGAACAGTAGAAAAACAATACGTCATTCATTTATGGAAATGAAAATACTTTAACATAAAAAATTGACAGATCTTTTTTTACACAGCTGTTAATTAAACATCAAGATAGGTAATCTTTAGCTCAAGCCATGGTAGCTCAGTGGTAGAGCGTGCGATTTGGGAAATGAAAAGCCCGACATCGTGGGTTTGAACCTAATATGGGGTGTCAAGAAAGGCATCCAGTCTTAGTGCCTCAAACTACATGTCCACCCCAACAATCTGGGGACAAATTGTGACACAAGCATAAACATGTTATTTCTTTAAGTTTAAAAAAAAGTTTCATAAAAAAACCCCAATATCCTCTCCTGGGCCTGCATTTGAAAGGTTTACCAAAATGTAAGTGAAAGAGAAGGATAAGGAATTTGGATCAATGTCCCCTCTAATGAGACATGAACTTGAGGTTGTGCTACTGCACTGCCCGGCTGCAGTCAAGAGCTCAACCTTCAACCATACTACTCCGATTGTTGTTTTCCCCAATTGTATCAAGGTGCTTCAGGAATTATACAAACACACCCACGCACTTGCAGAGTGTCCGTCAGTCATTAACTCTGATCTCAAAGCTTAGACTATGCCATAGCGGCAGGTCCTGCTAGATTAGAGTTGTTTGCTAATGCATTAGAGAAATATCGGAGTGTATGTATATCCCATGGCTCAACAACCTTACTGGCAAGGTACAGGTACCTCAGAAAAAGGTCAACAAGGAATTGAATGATTTTTGGTCCACTGCATCATCACTCTAGTCAAAGTCTGGATTTTCTGAAAAGATGCCCTACACCCGCATACAATCACCCACACCCAATATCAGTCCAGCTGCCCCTCTCATCTCTTGAGGCCCCCCTCTCATCTCGGGTGCTATGAAAGCCACAACTCAGGCAGGCAACCTGATCAAAGTTGACAACAGACTACCACCCAAAAACAGTTGAGGAGACTTTGTAAATGGAAGATAAATTGGTGTAGTTTTGAACGGCGAAGTGAGCCGTTTCGGCCGGTGTGTGAGACATTACAGCTATGGAATGGCTGAATGTGAATCCAGACAGCACGTGATGTTTGACAAAGAAAAGAGATAATTTGCATTTGTTATTTGCAGTCAGTGAAGAATTAACCCTTGTGTAGGCAACGTGTTAGAAACTAGAATAACTGTCTTGTTGTTACACACCAGACGTTTAAGGAGGGTAGAGAGGGAAAGCAGTGTTAAACATAATCAGTTCCTGCACAATACTAGCATCATCAACACAAAAGGCATGACAACAGTGAAACGAGTGTTTTCTTGCGTAGTCGAAACGGTCAAAAAGACAAACTAAATAAACAGCCGAGAGAGATGAAACCGGTCAAATCCACAAAGTTTGCACTTAAGACCACATGACACCGAGTACAACAATATACAAGCCCCTTTTCCACCATAGTTACGAGTAAGACATTAGGCAAAAGCATGAAAAGACTGATGGCAGAGGTAAGAATCAATGGAGGCACAAAGGAGACAGTAGTAGCGCAGCAATGACAACTAAATACCCTTACTGTAGTACTATATAAACAACAATATAACAACATAAACAACAAATAGGGTTAACCCAAATAAAGTGCCTAACTCACTTATAGCCCGTTTACACAGGACCTGGATGTCAACTAATTTGTAACAATTATGCAGATTGTCAGTGCATTTATCCCAGGATTTGTCGTGTCGAATCTGTCAAGTCCCACTTCCAGCCTAAATGAACTCTCTCCTGTTTGACCGTTTTCAAAAGATAACTATTG
The DNA here is from genome assembly GCA_900302585.1 of Regalecus glesne. Classification (NCBI taxonomy): domain Eukaryota; kingdom Metazoa; phylum Chordata; class Actinopteri; order Lampriformes; family Regalecidae; genus Regalecus; species Regalecus glesne. The sequence continues at coordinate 9,986 of OMLC01055423.1, forward strand.
GGCTAACTAATTGAGTTCTTAGTAATGATTCTATCAGTTTATTCATGGTGTGTGCGGCTCAAACACCACATAAAATGCTGCTTATCTGATTGAGTTATGCATCTTTTGCAACCAGTCAGTCAATATCAAAGTTGAGAGCCAATGAGTCTGTCAAGTTGCATAGTTGAATAGCTTGGAAAATAAAACCACACTTACAGAGAGGGATGAGACTGCAATTTAAAACCAAAAGGTAAAATCTCTGGAGTCATTGTCATTTGTCTTTTTTTTCCCCCATTTTCTCACTGAAGTGCATTTAGATGTCATTTATATTCAATATAGCTTTGGGAAATTCAAAGGCATTTACATCAATTTTTAATGTTGGATGAATAGACCAGACAATAAATTACATTCCAAAGATCTAATTTCAGCACAACCCACTGTAAAACTAATGGCGTTGGAATACAGAGCAGGCAATCGCAGTCTGTAGCTATTGGCTTGACGGCTACATGCTGCGTGGGAGTTGCAGTGCAACAAAAATCTCGCTTCCTTTACTTTAACATCCAAAAGCCAGAGAGAACATTGAGGGATATTTAGAGAACAAAGAAAGCAAAGTTATTTCAGTTCAATGATGGGCTTGTCTCAGATTGCACACAGACTAACCCATGAGGATGGCATCACTCTTTGATAATGGGAAAACGTTACGACAGCAATGGTGGCAATGAAGTCTCTGTCCTGTGGAAGCATCCTAACATTGCGGAGTCGTGGCAATCCTGTTATTGTCACAGCCCTACACAATAGCTCCAATGAAAGGAGCAGCTGAAATGTCTTGAATGGAAAGACTCACCTGGTAGAGCTTGATTATGTGTGGATGGTCCAGCATCTTCATGATCTGCACCTCTCTGTAGATTTTCTCTAAGTTGACAGCATCCAGCTGGGTTTTGTCAATGATCTTAATGGCCACCTGTAGGAAATGAAAATATTAATAATCAACAACAACAATTGGTTCAGCTCTGACCAGGCAACATTATAGACTGTTTATCCTTGTAAAGGCTCGTGAGGCCAAGTGGGGGATGAGAAACAGCATAAGGCATTTATCAAAAATTGCTGAATTATTTGACTCGCACAGTATTGCTTTTTGCGCACTTCCCAAACTGGTGTTTGGACTGCTGACCAATTGCTTTTTACTGCTGGCCTGCAGATAGAAACAGTCATATAAAATTCTATAAAAGGTAAAAGGAGAGACAGGAATCACCTTCACATCTCTGCTGACATCTGCTCCTAAGATGTCGTCCACTGTGAGATATGCAACAACTTAAGTATCACTTCTTTCTTATGCTTTTGATTCCATCCTAAGTAGGTTCGGGCCATCAAGTATCACGTGAAGATTGAGCATAAGCAAACCCATGCCTCATCTAATATACAAAATCATAATGGCGTGCACATGTGTGAATCTCACGACATACACATTTGTAAATCTGGACTCCCAGCATATACACAAACTCACGGATACACACAGACACACACAGAACCTCTTGGACTTGATGGATTGTGTCTGGATTTGGTAATAAGCAATATCCATGTCCCTCTTACACTCTCATAAACAACATTTTATCAGTGGGATCTGTAGATGTCCAAATGTTTGTGAGCCGAGCCAGTAACAGTAAACAAAATTGACCACAGTTCTCTAATGAGTAATAATGCCACTAGCATTCACAGCATGCAAATTCCTCCGGCTGATGAAAATCAGTGTTTTTTTCCTCAAGGTGATGATGTCTGACAGAAATTAAGACATCCCCTGCATCTGATCACCATTGACCCATTAAAGTCTACCTCATCCACCAAATCCTGCACACACACACAAAAAAACTAGTTTAGGGGCTTTTAGATCTTATTCGACACTATTCAGTTAGCACAGTACCATTTGTGAAAATAGATACTTAATTTTCCTGTGTCTTCTCCCTACCTACAGTACAGCCCAGTTACGCAAGTCTGCTCCACCCTATCCAAGTATAAAATTCTTTGGTTTAGTATTCCCAGGTGAGAACCCTTAGGAAATAAACTTTTGGATCATTAACTTGTTACTTTTAAGAAACTTTGGGTTCTTGGCATGATAGAAAGGTTTGCAAACCTTTGGCTTAGAATTTTTCAGTATTGTGTATGTGGACTGGATACAATCCGGATACAAACCAAACACACGTCTGCACTAGGCTAACAACAAGGTCATTTAGGGTGAACCAAGTGGAAAATGTTCCTTCAGACAATGAATTGAGAGAAAGCATAACTGTAAAGAAAATGTGTTGTCTCAGTGGTAATAAACTACCACATGATCTAACCTAAAAGGTCTGTTATAGCCCAAGTTAAATAGCTTTAGCAGTCTTTTACTGTATGAGCACACATTTAGACAGTCGCATGTACATAATGAGCGAGGACGCCGCGGTGGCTCAATGGTAGAGCGCGTACTTGGGGGACTGACAAGCTAGATGTTGTGGGTTCGAACCCAACACCAAGAAGGGTATCTGGACTTGATTCCCCACACTCTATCTAAGCTTATGTCCACCCCCCATAATGTTAGATCTAATCATGACACGTAAAGTGGACCTCTGTATGTACATGAGCAGGATATGACTGTCTCACATGCAGGGGCCATAAGATGAGGCGAGAGGGTTATTCACACATATCGTTACACATATACTGCAATGCAC
>OMLC01055424.1:0-29490 GCA_900302585.1 Regalecus glesne
GTGTTTCAATGAAACTGGCCCTCTTTTCTTTGTCTGAATTGGATCCACTGATGGACGCAGTACCACGCCACAACAAAGAGGACAGCGGAGCATGGATCATGTTCGGTGGACGGAACACACACACACACAACCACACACACACTCACACACACACACACACTCTCACACACACACACACACACAAACGGAGACACACGCACACAAAACGCCATGAGACAGATGCTGAAACTGAACTATTCGGCGACGGAGAAAGCAAACAAAAAGCAAAAACAACAACAAGAAAAAATAGATGACGGCAGGTTAAACGCTGATAAGAAATGCCCTTACCCTACACGTATTGTCATCAGAGAATGCAGATATTGTCTCGCTGTTAACTGACCCAGGATCTCCCTCAAGGCTCTATCTAATTCTTCATCTGCATGCGTCTCTGCTCTGAGATGATAAAACGCGAAACACAGACATCGTCAGTGACCAAAGCGCAGACAAAATGATAGAAAAAAAGTAGCCTAAAATGTCCCCCGCCCCTCCCCCCCTTATCAATTAAATCACACCCCGTTCGTGTATGCACACAGGTGATGGTCTGGTTTTATCTGTTGACCTTTATTATCGTGATGAGTGCATCAACATTTTAGGCTACTGGGGGAATGAATCCAACATTGAACAAACAACACGAGAAAGTCTGGAAAAATAAAGCGAGCGAAAACATTATCGCAGCAACAACAACAACAAAAAGTCCTCTATATGGGAGTCGCCGCCCCTTGTGGGGCTGGGAGAGGGTGATGGAGGCTTGTTCTTTACCTCTTCCCTGGCGGGAAGTACAGCGGGTACAGGTCGTCATCTAACGATGCAGGGCTCCGGATGGCTATCTGATCACTGTCAAAGCCTATGTCGGATAAGGAATTGCCGTCCTCGTCGAAGGCATCATTGTCAAGTCTGCAATGTAAAAAAATATTCCACGGCAATTTGATCAGATTAGATATGGACACGATGATAAAATCTTGAAAAAAATATTCTCATCAAATGGAAATAAGCCATTAAGACGTCGAATTGAAGGAAGCCTATTTTACTGCAAATGTGTTGGTGCGGGGTCAAATGAATGATAAGAGACACAGGGTCGATAGGGAAACATCTATCGAAACATGACTATCGAAAACCGTTTTTATTGCTTTGGGCGTTTAACAGTTTCCAGAAAATAGATGATTAAATCCTACAGGCAACCGCGTGGGATATCTCATAGCAACGATTATCTAAATAAATATTGATCGATTGATTTATGTAGGAAGGAAAATCCGTCAAACTCTATTATTGTGTGATTTCAACCCGGGCTGCTGCCTCGTTAATAATTTAGACATCGAGTCAGCTGTTGGAATGATCACATGGAGAGCAGGCCTTCAGCCAACACCAGATCAAAAACGCGCCGTGAGAATTATAACAGAGAAAATTAGCGTCAATAGAAACCACGCCTAAATTATGAATATGGGTTTTCACGAGGGGGAGGGGGGAAGATAGCAGAAGGCATCTCATAAAGATAGAGCATTGCTATTCGTTTCGCCTCTCCTCTCCTCGGTGACGCCATCCCACCGTCACCCCAGCGGCTATCCATTACAGCGTCTGAGCTCCTGTTGTTAATAAGGGGAGTTCTCCACACCGTCCCACCGGACAGACATACGAGCCCACCCCAACACAAACCACCGTTGTTATTTTCCACACAGGGTCCCGGCGTTTGTAAACGTGGAAGACGTTACCCCCACAATTAAACTCTGTTTCGATCTCTCGGTTAGGAGAATTCCCGGCACGGGTATTGTGCGCCATAACGCGCGCGTATTTTAAACGAAAACTGTCCAAATCAGAGCTTGTGTATGACTGTTTCCCAGGGAGACCCGGTGCGGTGTTTATGAATCAGGATAACTGTGAGTTCTCTATTTACTCGAAACGGATCAAAATCCCGTTATTTCACAGATGAATGAAAAGAGAGAAAAAAAGCCCGTTGACCTACCTGATTTTAGGGTAACTTAGTCCGATAGGTGTGCAGTAGACGCTGTAGTGCATTATGATTCCGTAGATGAACAAGACCAAAGTCGCTTTACTCGATCTGGCCATGCTGTAAGAGAAAGAAAAAGAGAAAGCAGTGTTAAAGTAAGTCAAATGTACCGCTCAACACAGGACATGCCCGCCTGCTTCGTTCTCACAAATCTACACGCGTCTGGCAATCGTTCAGTGGGCAACTACAAACTAATTAATTCGATTGGATGAAGCTAATCGGACTAACATGTTGCATCTGTTAGCTCGAAAGTTGCGTGAATTGTCTTCGTTTGTTTTCATTCATTCCATGCAGCGAAAAGGAAAAGTTTGAAAGTGGCGTGAATATGACGCCAAGTCCATTTCATGTCTGGACGCAGCGGCAAAGTCGGAGGAAAGCGAAGCATATCTCCGCGTCAAGAAATAAGAAAATTAAAAAAAAGAGAGAAAAGAGAAGAGAGGATTCCCATCTTGCTCTCCGTTAAAAGATTTCCCATAAGTTAATGAATTTTTTTTCTATCAAAATGCTGCCTGCTTTGAGAGACGGGAGATATGACCACATACCTATAGCAGAGGAGGAAGAGAGAGGAGTGCTGTATGGGCTGTGATTCGGGCGCGGCTGTGGTGGTAGTGATGTTGCGTGTGTGTATGTATGTGTGTGTGCGTGTGCGTATGTGTGTGTATGTGCGTGTGTGAGTGTATGTGTGTGTGTGAGTGTCTGTGTGTGTCTGTGTGTGTGTGTTGTGTCTGTGTGTGTGTGTGTGTGTGTGTTAAAAAGATAGAGCGATAGAGACACAGAGATAGCTATCTTTCTCACGGCACCTCTTTCCTGGCTGAAGCGCCTCCGCCGTTTCCTTGTGGTCCCTCTCAGTACAGTCTGTCGTACTTTTATACAGAAATATGTGACTAATCCAGTCGCTCAGGCAAACAAAAAAAATCGACGGAAAAGTACGCTGTCGTTCGTCTACATGTCTTTGTCCTAAACTTTTTGTCCTGCTCTCTGATTGCCTTGGATTTTTATCCATCGTGGAGGCTTGCCTCTTCTTTTTTTTCAATAAGTCACATAAGGATGCTATAGACGTCATCATACCTCCCTCCCGGAATATAATAGTACAGTTCCTTCCTCATTGATGCATCAGTGAGCCTCACCCCCCTCCTCCCGCCTCTCCACACCCACCTAGGATGGAAGTTTACTTCAGAACTTGACAGTTTCTTCTTCTTCTTTCAGAAAGTTGGTGAATGCGCACACACGACCAAGCGTGAATTTTGCACGATACGACACGATGGGCCGCATTAGATCCCCCCCTCCCTCCTTCCCTCCCTCACCGCGACCACGACGCGTCCTCACGCGTCATCAATAATTTCAATTAGGCTTTTATTATTATGGCTAAGCTGGGAAATGCTAATGCATATGAGAGAAATGACGGCTGTGGTTCCCCCGTTTAGATGGACGAGGGGAAGTGATGACGGGCTCCCTTGTATCCGCTTGTCAGGAATGAGGGCCCTGCTAGGGAATGCGGAGAGCTGTCCAGTGCTGAAATGAATCAGCTCAAGCCGCGGATTTCTGAATCATGTCACTTTTGAAAAATTGTTTCCAGTTGTTGCTTAATGGATATTAGGGTTTCGATTTCTGGCCATCCATGACATTATAAGTAATTGCTGAAAAAAAAACGAGACATGTGGGCCTAACCTGATTTGAGCACGGCTAGTGACGCATGATGCGGGGTCTGAGCAATCCAGTGCAGCTGCATACCTGCTAATTTCAACAATTTCCCACAATGTTCTCAAGGTCCCCATATCGTTTTATAAAGAAAACGGATTTATATAAACGAATTTTTTTACAAATGGCAATTTACTTGTTGACACTATAGACTGATTGCATGAAGCATCATTGACCAGTGAAGCCTTTCTCATCCACACTACTTGGCAGCTTTTTTAGGAGGGCACAGCCCATTTTTTGATACGTTTTCATCCATATGTTGACAAAACATTTTACCAGACGTATGGTGTCATCCTGCGACCTGCCAAATGCAACAATCCAGTCAGATCTGAAGCCCACAAGACACAAAGCCATTTGGGAAATTTGACTGGACGGCGAGTCACCTCAGTGTTGATCTTTTTTTGTGCAATTTTATTTACGTATTCACTTCTTTTATTTTTTCGTTTTCACTCTGAGACTAAATGACGAAGATGAAGCCAGGGCGTGGGTGGGGGATGGGAGAGAGAGAGAGAGAGAGAGAGAGAGAGAGACAGAGAGAGAGAGAGAGACAGAGAGAGATAGAGAGAATTATTCCTAACTTTTACTTTGGGAAGCCATTCTATTGAAGACTGTCCATCTCTTGCTTGAACAGACGTAGTTAGACTGCAGCAGACCACTGCTGTTATCCTGTGTGGACATTTATGATCCTTAGCCGATGGCGCCACTAAGTGGACAAAGGTAAAGTACGCAAAATCTGGTTGGGATTGCTTATCATCCATTCGAAGAAAAAGCTCCATTTATATGTCACTTTAGATGCATACAACGAAAATTTCCCTCTGCGTTTAATAGCTGCGTGACCCAGGAGCTAAATCCAGTTCTTTTTCCTATTGCCTTGCTCAGGGGTACAGGCAAGAAACCTTATCATATATGCCTTTTAGATGGTGGGAGGATACCGAAGACACCAACACAGAGAGAACATTTAAGCTCCACACAGTGAGGACCTGGGACGAGATTTGAACTCAGAATCTTCTTGTTGTGAGGCAACAGCGCTAACAACTAGGCCACCGTACTACCCTTTGCTGCTTCCATCATTATTCTTTATTCATTATTGTCTATTATCTTATCAGACTCCATCCAAATCTAAAAGTCCAATCACGTCTTCCTCACAGGGCTACATTCAAATGACCACCAACATGCTGACAATTAATACTCACATGATCATTCACACACCTAAAAGGGAATTGAGAGCAATACATGACTATCAACTCAACACAATGACGAAGCCATCCCATAGATCAATGAGGCATCAATATCCGGATGCAGGCCAGTGTTCAGGATTTATCCAGGACAGCACTATTACAGCCTTTTACCCTAGAAGTTTATCCTTCAAGACATATTCGATCTTCTTTATGAGATTACATTGCCAGATTACTTTCAATCAAATGCTTATTTTCGAAATGTCATGTTATTCACTAGACGTCATGAAGAACACTGATGCCTGGGGAAAGAAAAAGAACCCAACTGACAAGGCTGATGAGTATGCGTCTGGAATCAGTGATGTTAAGAGCGGGCGGCTACTTATAATTTCAAAACTCCTTTCTTTTTAGATTTTTAAAACAGAAGATGGGCATCAAGTGGATACAAGGGGCCAAAATGGCTTTTCTCAGGAGTACAATGTGGAAAATAAGTATTCATCCCCTGCTTGTTTTATGACTTTGTTCCCTTACAAATAAATAAATGGGCTATACTTTTCATGGTAGGTTTATCTTAACAGTCATAGACTGACCTTTAAAAAACAGAAAGTCACAGTATATGAATTTTTCACATTTCTTTGTGTTTTATTGAGGAAAATAAGTATTTCACCCCCAGCAAAGCATGACTCAGTGACCAACTACAAGAAACGTTTGACCACTGTACTTGCCAACAAGGGTTTCTCCACCAAGTACTAAGTTTGAGGAGATGCCAGGAGGGATTTTGGCTCACTTCTCCGTACAGATCCTCTCCAAATCCATAAGGTGTGTAGGTTGTCGCTTGGCAACTTGAGGCTTCAGCTTCCTCCACAGGTTCTCTGTAGGATAAAGGTCCGGAGACTGACCAGGCTACTCCATGACCTTCATGTACTTCTTCGTGAGCCATTCCTTTCTTGCCTTAGCTATATGTTTTGGGCCATTTTCATGCTGGAACACCCATCCACGACCGGTTTTCAGTGTCCTGGCTGAGGGAAGGAGGTTCTCACCCAAGATTTCCTGGTACATGGCCCCATTCATCCTCCCCTCGATCTGATGGAATCATCCTGTCCCATTAGCAGAGAATCAGCCCCAAAGTATAATGTTTCCACCACCATGCTTGATGGTGGGGATGGTGTTCTTGGGGTCCATGTCAGCTTTATTTTCCTCCAAACACGGCAAGTTCCATTGATGCCAAAGAGTTCCATTTTAGTCTCATCTGACCACAGCACTTTCTCCCAAGCCTCCTCTGAATCATCCAGGTGCAGACAGACAGATCTCGACATGTGACATGTGTCTTCTTTAGCAGGGAGACCTTGTGGGCACTACAAGATTTCAATCCATTACAGCGTAGTGTGTTACCAACGGTCAGCTTGGTGACTGTGGTCCCAGCTGCCTTGAGATTGTCAACAAGTTCCCGCCGTATAGTTCTGGGTTGTGTCCTCACCGTTCTCATGATCAGGTTCAATCCATGAGGTGAGATCATGTGTTGAGCCCCAGACCGAAGGGAGATTGATGGTCAATTGGATTTTCTTCCATTTTCTAATTATCACACCAACAGTTGACTCCTTCTCACAAATCTGCTTGCCAATGGTCTTATAGCCCATTCTAGTCTTGTGCAGGGTTACAATTTTGCCCTGTTGGCCTTAGACAATTCTTTGGTCTCGCCCATTGGGGAGAGATTGGAATCTGATGAATTTATTGATTCTGTGGACAGATGTCTTTTATACAGGTAACCAGTAGTTAATTAGAAGTACTAATAAAGTAAGAGGACTGATCTGCGGGCCTCCTGCTCACATAAACGGTCTGTGGGAGCCAGAATTCTTGCTGGTTTGTAGGGGGTGAAATATTTATTTTCCTCCATAAAACATCAATATTTTTTTTAATTAATAAACTGGGATTTTCTGGGATAAAAAAAATCTGTCTCTCTGTTAAGATGGACCTACCATGAAAAGTATAGACTATTCCTTTCTTTGTAATCTGGCAAACCCACAAAATCAGCAGGTGGTGATTATTTTTCCCACAGTATGTGTGGCATCTCCCTTAGAGACAGGGTGAGAAGTCCAGTCATCTGTGAGGGTCTCGGAGTAGAGCCGCTGCTCCTTTACATAGGGAGGAGCCAGTTGACCATCCAGTGGATCCACTACCTACAGGGGTCGGGTGCACTGCCACTCAGGGGGCGTCATTGTAGTGAAGGTGGAGGGTCTCGATAGATGTAGATCTAATGGGGTTGATGTCTACACACAGCATCAGCTTTTTTTGAGGGGGGGGTATTTAGCAAGTATACCATCTGGTTCTAGGCCCACCCAGCAGGGAGGAGGCCGCGGGGTAGACTGAGGACCAAGTTGAGGGACTAAATCTCCATGGTGGCCTGGGAATGCCTCTGGATCCCACAGTGAAAGTTGATTGATGTGGCCAGGGGACCCGACTTCAGATAAATGTCTGACGATGGATAGATGGATGGATAGATGGATGAATGGATAAATGCGTGTATGGAAGATGAGCATCAAAGCTCACAGATGGGCACTCTGGATATTCAGATGATTTTAAAACTCAATAATAGAGCTGGCACCAGAGTTAAGAGTTGTTCTTTATTGCAGAGCCCCACCAGACTATTTCAGTGCCTCATGGAATCTGCAGTCATGCAATACCCACGCCTTTCAAATGGCATGTTATTTGGAGTACATACATTTAGTCAGTAGGGGTCAGTATAATGCTTTTTGTTGTTCTACATTGCCTATAACGCCACCTTTGAGTGTCGTAAATCAGTTGTTTTACAAGGGACGCAATAGCTCAGTATTTAGAGCCGTCATCTGACGATTGAAGGTTCGAGCCCCACAACTGCAGAGAAGTTGAGTTGTATGTTGAGATGTATTTGAGCAAGACACTGCTCCCAAAATTACTCTGCTCTCTGACGGACTGGCGACTGTTGAGAACTGAGATAGGCCCCAGTGACCCATCTACGGATTTGCGGTTGAGCACGGTTGAGTTGCATCTTTTTGGTGTCAATTGTTATTTTTATATTTTGTGTTGCATCCTACAAAGGAAACTTCTATCAGAGGCAAAATAGAAAAATTCAAATGGAGATACCATTTGAAGACTTGTTGAAATCTAATTAACATGGTTTGGTTGGAATCTCAGCGTCGTCCTGCGGCTGCTCGAATAAATCCCTCCTCTCCTTGAGGAGCCTGGGCAGAGCCTAGAGGGCGCCATATTACCGCAAATCGCCTGTTCAAAATCACGGTTCAAAGGTTGGCCGAAACCAGGATAAATCTGAACATTCGTGTCCTTATTAGCCCGGGAAACATATCCCGTTTAATTTCATCATTTTATCTGAGGTTAAGCCTTTATCAAGTCAAACGACAGGCAGACCCAGGACGACTCGTTGGGCTGTGATGTGAGTTTGGTCGTGTCGGCCATATTGGACACGGGGGGAACCTTTGGATAAGAGATGATTCCTCCTTTGGCCTCGTCGGCTTCTCCGCCAGCCAGCCAGCCTGTCTATTGTTAGCGGCGCTCAGAAGAGTCTCGCCGGCCGCCGAGTCCGCAGTTTTCAAGACTAAGCCTTACTCTCGTCAACTACTCGACGTGTCTTTCTTTTCGATATCTGACGGCTGTCATCCGATCGTAAATTTGCCATTGAGGAGGGATTACGGATCTGAATCGATGACTCCTGTGTTTGTGAAGTAGTTTTGTCCCGTACGGGATCGATATGGGACAGAGCCGGGACTGAGTCCACGTTACACACTACCGCCGTCGGACGTTACCACTCGGATTGTACCACCAAATACAACGTGGAAGGAGGACCATAGGACGCATGTAGCCGGACTAAAAACCAAGTAAAAGCTCGCTTTAAAGGTAAGGTGTAAAGATAATAAACCCCTTTGTTTTCTTTATATGTTTGGGAAGTCGAATTCGGTGAGGCCCTTATCCTCCTGGGCACAATACATTAAATAAGTTGGGACGGAAATCAAAAGGGCATTTTATTTTTAGCAGGTTGTACCGAGTGATAATCTTATTAAGTTTATGCACAGGCTGTGATTGGAGAGAACAGTGGTAAGCTTTCTTTACGTGTGGGCACTCGAACATCTCTTTAAAATCTTCATGTTTTTTTTCTCCTCCGGTTAAAAAGTTGAACCAAGCACCTCTCTCTCTCTCTCTCTCTCTCTCTCTCTCTCTCTCTCTCTCTCTCTCTCTCTCTGTCTCTCTCTCTCTCTCTTTCTGTCTCTGTCTCTGTCTCTCGCTCTCACTCTTTGTGTGTGTGTGCACAGACAACAGGTCCAAAACTCAGAAGAATTAAGCCTGCGCCTCCAGTCCATGAAGCAGTCACCTTCCCAGCATTCTTTTGATAGTGCTATCTTGGATGGTAGCCTGCCAGATGACAACATCTCTGTGCAAAGTGACACCAGCGACCACTTTGTGGTCCTCATGGGATCAGGTGCTTTAAAGGCAATCTGTTGTACAACCTAACTGATGAAATTCTACAATTGATTAAGAGAAAACCTCCAGTGTAGAAATAACATATTGGGAATTTCACCTGATAACTCATTTGTTCTTTTTGCATTGTTCTTCCAGAGACAGGCTTGGACTCACTAAACCCGAATAGCAGTTCAGTTCCTGTGGCTAACCATGGCACTGCTACCCCTGGGACGGAGGCAGGGTCAACAGCAGACCTCAGCAGCTTGCTGTCCCAAAGCACTGAGGACAACACTGACGATATGGTGAGTCATGCTCATGTCGGAGAGAGAGAGAGAGAGACTGTAGGATAAATGGACAAAGTGGAAGAGATTGATAAAAATGACAATAAACACATTTATGTGTGTGTGTTGAGTGAGTCAGTTGCTCTGATGGAGAACGGCAGTTCGTTCCACCATTTTGAGGCTCGGTAAGAGGAAAATCTGGACTTGGAGTCTGTCATTATTTGTGTTTTTTTGTGTGTCTTTCACAGTCTTCAGTGTTGTTGGTGTTTCTGAGTGGGATAGCCTGTGTGATGGAAGCAAAGGGAGAAGATCAGGTTGTGGCTCTAGAGGCCCAGAATGTCAACCCAGTGCAGACCGGTAACGTCAGGGTGTCTGACCTGCTAGGTGGTCTCATACAAGGTAATCCTCACAGTACCGCTCTCAGAGATCACTCCGGGGAACATGTCATCATTTCTTTCTCTGGCCTCCACCTTGGAAAGTCCTACAGTCCTGCCAGTTTACTTCCTCTGTTCATACACATTTTCGTTGCCTGTGTTCTTTCATCACCACACAGTTTCTCCCTTATGTAGAGGCAGGATGGCCACTCGTGATAATGGTGGAAGCCAAAGAGAATGGTAGATGGACTTGTTCTTATATAGCGCTTTTCTAGTCTTACGACCATTCAAAGGGCTTTACAGCAAATGCCTCACGTTTATCGAGCTATGTGGTGAGATACGAACCCGCAACGCCTGACTCCCAGGTGTGAGCTCTACCTACCGAGCCACCCTGGCTCTTTAAACATGGTGAAGGGATTGGAGGAGTGTGCACTACTTTGAAGCTCAAGTGCTCTGTGGCTCATCCATAAAAACCCAAAATAGGGTTTAGATAGGAATAGATAGGAATGAGAGTTGCTACCATTTTTGGAAAATATGCATAACCTTGGGAGCAAGAGACTCAGAGTGAATGTTGCCTGTTGGTCATAAAGAATGCTGGCTATGTTTTAAAAAGATAGACTTCTGATATTTGCACTGCTTTCCTGGCACTATCAGCAGCTCAGGAAGGAATTGACCTGTGCCACTACTGCTGCTCCTAAAATAAATTTATGCAATCTTTGATACTATAAATGTTTGACAAAGTGTATCTCTAAGCATACTGGGAAAAAGTGTTTTAGAGTTGCTACCTTTATAAAGATATCTTGTTAAAGACAACTTGTTTGATTTTAGATTGTAGCTCAGGAGGTAGGGCAGTCGTCAAGTAATCAGAAGAATTATGGTTGGGTCCCCAATTCCTTCAGAAAGCACGTCAAAATATCCATGAGCAATACACTGAAACCTTAACTGCCTTGGATAACGAATGAAAATTAGCCTGGTGGCAAAATCTGGCTTATTTATATTCTAAATGTTCATTAAAATGCACTGTAGAGCACCTGATGAGCCAGATGATGCAAGTTTGAACAATCACATTTGGCCTTAATCCCCCTGCTCCATCCAAGTCTTTCTCCACATTCACAATGTTGCGACTAATGGTGACATAAAAACAGACCTCACTCTGCCTTCAGAGTGGCTTACATATTGTCTATTCACAGCAGTTAATGTTGATTAGATGTTGTTTAGACAGATACTGGTACTCATTGGATTACCTAGAATCAATAAGCTGACTTGTCCTCTGTTTTCCAGTTGTACCAGATACACTGTTGAACACATTTTCACTGAATATTTTCATCTGCATACCCCATTATTCTCCTATGTCAGCTTGTTATGCCAACATACCCGGCTCACTGAATAGTGCTCTGGTTTCTTAATGTCTCCAGCTCCAAGTGGGTCAGTCCAGGGCTTGGACAGACAGAGCATCAGAGGAACTCCAATGATGTGGATGAAGGTGGAAATGGGCCCATCTGCAGGCTGTCACTCAGCTCTCCCTGAGTCTGTGAGCTTCATGGAGCTGAAAATGCAAGGCTGCAAGGCTGAGCTGTTGGGTTCCACCATGACCAACCTGGGACCTTTTCTGGAGGATGAATTCAGTGCTGAGGGCCAACCGATGAAGATCCACTTGAACAATATCACAATCACTCTGAAGGTAAGTCTGTGACAGTACCAGTGTTGTGATGAGAAAAATCAATTAGTGTAGTTCATGTTCTGTGCATGTAATACAAATTATAAATGTATGCTGCCTGTCATATTTATTCAGTTTTCTGCAGCTCTCTCATATATTGATCATGAAAAACATTCATGGCAAAATAGTTACATGTCTTTTTGAAAATCTGCTTCCTAAACTGAAAAATGTATGGTGCTTTTAGTGGCAGGGGAACGAATCTGTAAAAGAGATTGAATCTTACTGTTGGGATACTTGTTTCTAGGATGACGGCCCCAGAATCTATCCCACAGCCCCTCAGCCTGTCCCAGCTACGTTCGTCCTAGACCAGGTACTTTTGGAGCGTGCTGACGATGGCATCTTTAGGCTCAAAGGTGAGAAAGACAAAGACTGTAGTACATTTCTGATCACAGTCTTTTAATGCCTGATGTCAGAGCACATCTATGAAGCCACAGAATTGCTAAAGCCTCTGACTTTGAAAATCTCGAATAAGATTGAATAGAGCTTGACATCACTGTGCCTTCTTGTTTCAGCTGGTGAAGGCACTGGCTCCAGTGATGCAGCCAATCCTCCAGTGGCTTGCCTTAAAAATCAATCCAGTTTGTGCTCTGTATCGCAGCAAGAGAGCGAGGTAGGAGAGCGCCAGAGGCCTACAGCCATACTAATTGATTCTTTGCAGATTGTACTTGGAATTGCATAGCCACATAATTTTCTTCAGGCATGTGTGTGTTTGCATTCCAGCCACAACGCAGACCAACATGGAATGGGATGCTTTTTGTGTTTAAGTATCAGTAAAGATTTGTCACACACATTCATAGTAGATGCATGCATTAAATCGGGATTACAAAGAAAACTCTCATTTCAGCCAGCAGTTTTGAATGAAGTTTGAACTGAAAGGGGTGAAAAATTTGACTGACAGAGCTGCTGACATGTGAATGATGCACAGCCACGGAGCCAAAAGTATTTTTCTTTCAGCATCTCAGCATGGGAGTCAAAATCGTACCTGTTCTGACTTCGAAAATTAATCTGAGGTTTATTCACATGCCTTCCTCACGTTGCAGTAATATTTTGCAAATGTATCACGGTTACTGGTGTCCTTGTCTCATCCCATTAGAAATCCACCTGAATACGTTGGCATCCTGTGATGATTGTGTCCTTACATTACTCCATCTACATGTTGTGATCATGTTCATAATCTGATCTCCAAACGTTTATCATAGCACTTAATCTAAGTTTATTTAAGTGTTATATTTAAGCCGGGTTAACACGGCATGGGCAGCATAGCACAATAGGTAGGGCAGTTGGCTAGTAGGGATTGGTGATATGATCCTCAGTCCCTGCAGAAAGCATGTTGAAGTGTCCTTGAGCAAGTCACTAAACCCCTAATCCTATAGAATAGGATTGGTCAAATGCAGATAACTAACTTCTTTGTATGTATGTAGAATGACAAATAAAGCTTCCTCCTTTTTCAATAATGCTATTGTTACAGAATCAGTCCCTGGAGTCTCAGCTGTCTGACGCCCAAGCTGCCCTCACCCAAGCCCTTACTGACAGAGATCGCCTACTCCTGGAGGTCAGAAAGTATGACCCCACGTTCATTCTCTGAGCTACTTGGCCTTTGCTGTCGGAGCACATCTCCACTCGTGCAGTGGAGCGGCAACAGGATGGATTAGGTTAAGGATCAGGAACCACTGACACTCATGCAGGATATGTCTTGATGTTTAGCACGGTGTGGAAAAAGCAATGACTCTTTGGTTTCAGATCGTCATTCACTCACTAGATGAGACTTGACAACACGTTGGAGGCTCTATTCTAAATACATGGGGAACTCGTGAGCTCATTGAAGGTACTCCTGTCAACTGGTAGTCTATATTTATCGCCACAGTACTTGAGACACATTGTCACATACTTCTCATCCAATTCGGTGTCAACAGCAAATTAAGTTCATCCATGTGGGTGTGTAGTCATAGAGCATGCAGCAGTAAACAATGCCCTTTATACCATACCTAAATTATTCTTTAGTAACAATAACAGAATAGCAGAACAGTTGAGGAATTCATACTGATTCTTACTGTTAAACGAATGTCCGAAGAACTCGTGCCATTTTTTAAAAAAGTACCATGCTCTAAGACATTGCTGGAGTCCATCAGACTTCTCTGATAAACCATCACCTGCTGCCCAGTTGCTTTAACGCCACCAGATTCCTCGGCTCATTTGTGCAAGTTTGCAAAAGAGACATTTCACAAAACCTCAGTAGACCTTCTTAGTCACATAGAGACGATCCATGGGTGTTGACTACATTAGATGAGGATATACATTTGGTTTGAAGGTACATAAAGAACATGCAACGACTTATAAATGATTACGACTCCTATTAGCTGCTGCTGCTGTGGTAGATTCTCCACAGATAAATGTCGGAGATCGCAGACTGTGTTGTGCACAGAGGCGGAGGGAAAGCAAAATGCACTTTGAAGTTAAACAGAACTTCTCTGTGTGTAAGGGGTGACTGGTGCATCGCAACATCCACCTTAATAGGTTCCTTCATCACCGGGATGGACTGGGTGAATCCTCTCATCAGGTCTGATTGTTCTTAGTTACGGGTCAAATCATTCCCCATTTTTTTTTTCTTTTTTGCTATTGGAAAAAGTGATCATGATTCACTTTTAATGTGAAGCATTGAGCTCTGGTTAACATGCATTTCCTTCCCTTCCATCACTACGGAGGGCAGGTTACTCAGCAGTTAGCGTACTTAGATGACCTATTTAATCTATGACGAAATGTGGACGTACTCCTGCCATGGAGCCATGTGGCTCAACTTCCTGTAGCAGCTTACCAGTGAATGCCCATGGTACTGTAGTTTCACCTGCTCTCTGAACATCATCCAACATGTGTAAAGTTCAGAATTGATGAGCAGAGTTGATTTTGGATTCAATATTTAATTCCTCTAGATTTCTCAGTACTCTTGTGAGAGGTCTGTTTTTATGTCACTGTTAGTACCTACATTGTGGAGGTGGGCGGGGACTTACATGGAGTTTGGAGGGTGAATAAGGCTGGATGCCTTTCCTTTTGAACTCACAACATCTGGCTTGTCAGCTCCCAAAGAGCACACTCTACCATTGAGCTACCACAGCCCCCTTTTGTTGGCACTCTTGTATTACCTTGTAACATAAATCAGGCACAGTATTAAAACAAATATCATGAAGAATGAAACCAGAAAAACAAATTCAGCTAGTACAGGTGCATACAGTTTTTCATGTGGATTTACCAACTACCTATACAGATTTACATGCCTCTTTTTGGTTGAGTTTGTTTTTGTTCAAACATTGTGTCATAAGTAAGATTTTATTTGGCAACCGTTACCCAGTTTTTAGTTTTTTTTCCTCTGTGGATGAATCTTTAAAGTTTGGCCTTGTTGAACATTGTGGAGGGTGATGGGATGGTTTCTTGGCTGGCAGGTCAGTCACTACACTTGTGTTCTTGCAGTATCAATACTGAAACATTTAGCCATGGCCGTTTTTGATTTGTTTGTACAGTTGTTGTTTAACAACTTAAGTTCCTTTTCAGTTTGAAGCATTTATTAATGTAGTAGTGAATTATTTTACTATTTTTGGTCCGCAAAAGAACAGCTTTTTGGATTTTGTTTCAGGGGAGGTTTCCTTTTTCCAAAAATGTGCAGTCCTTATTTTGTCACCGTTTCCCATTTACTAGTGTACTTCAGAGACATCTAGTGGCCATTGTCTGCCATGACATCCATAGTATTCTCTTTGCCTTGCACGTTAAGAATGACAGCTTTGCATTCATTCAGTGGAATGTGAAGTGCTACAGCAATAGAAAGTTTTGGTTTAACAAAATCTAAAAAACAAGTTTTACCAGACATGTCTCATGTACTATGATAATCCCTTGCAGGAGTGCTTGATATAAAAGAAACCAGCCAGTGTGTCAGCTGTTCAGTGTTTTCTCCTTTCCTGCATGTATGTACTCGACACAGCCTCAAGGTCATGATCAGTGTAGCGACGCAGTGAGACTACCCTGTAACCTCAGTATCACTTCAACGGATCACATTTTCCTCTAGGATTTGTGATTATCCCTTGATTTATGTGCATGGCCTTGGTGGACAAAGACGCAGTAATACAAAATCTAAATGTTCGGTTTTGGAAGTCACATGTACGTGTAAAACCATGTTTTGAAGCGTATTCTTGGGCTCCACCCATTGTCTGCCATCAGCAGCAAGAAAGGAGCCCATTCTGACAAACCGGTGCTCTCTGCCCATGATCTGTCCCCTTCTCTTGGCCATCCTAGAACAAGCCAGGGTTGCCAAAGAGACATGATCCGACAAGTGTGCCATGCAACCAGAAGAATGCAGGACTCACTTCATGCAGTGTTTTGTTCTCCCACAAATTGTGTGAATGACTGCAGATATCTATTGTTGAGCTGATGCATGTATCGAGTCATTTTGGGTTTTTATGCCTTTTGGATTATTTGCACTAATGTGGTACGTTCACTGGAAACTGCACTTCTTTTAATATGAATTGCCTGAAAGGATTGCAGACAAGTTGTCATAACTTCCTTAATGATGCAAATGAGGGAGGTGTTCCTGATAGTAGTTTTGTTGTAGGATTCAGTTTTGTATTGTTACCATCACGTCACTGAATATATAAAATTGGTTCTGTGAACCAAAGCAGTGTAGAAAATGATTTAAATGGGGAAAAATAAACAATTGATGAACATGTTCTTGTGCCTTTAGTTTTTTTTACTTTGAAGGTAAGTGAATATTTCCATTCAAAATAGGGATTTAAGTGTAACCAATCCCAGCTAGATAATTGAGTATGCATCTTGCTTATAGTGAATGCCCGATGTGCTTTTATATTGTACTGCTCCATTTTGTGTCCTCTTTTAGTATTGTTTTATCATTCAAAATGAAGTCGTTTCTGACTTCTCGGTTAAAATACTGAGGAGTTTTTATCTCAATAAAGTCTAGGCATTGTGTTCTATCATCAGTCTCAACACAGTAATGACATTCTGTAATGTGTAATCAAGAACTGCCACGAACTGACTCAAATGAAGACAAAACTTGTTATTCAAACATTTAAGAAATGTTTAATATGAGTGCCGGTCACTAAAATGAAATGTGCTTTTACATAATGAACACAGTGTAGCCTTTAAAGACGAACTTGAAGCTGGCACCTTTCACATTTCAAAAAATATTTTTTTGTTGCACAAATTTGCTTTCACTACCAGTAAAAGAACAAAACTAACTATCACAGCATTTAACATATGATAAAAACATATTCATAACCCCTGACAAAGAAACTTCATCAAGTCTATCTGACTAGTGATGAACATGATGAAAAAGCATGGCTAATGTTATCTCAGATGCAGATGAGGGTGGAATTTCTTTTGTAAATTGCCTTCTTTCCATCTTCATGTCAACAGAAATGAGTTTATAGGCAGTTGTAAAGTTATTAACTGAAGAAAGCCCTTGCATGGGTGGTTTCAGGACATCAGCAGGCTGATAGTGGCTTGGCTGAATACTCTGTTTGGGTCCCCAGTATACGGCAGGTCTCTTAGTCAATCCACATGCAGTACAGTCCAAAATGGAGGCCACTTAGTGGAAGAAATTTTTTTTGTACTTTGTGTCAGGAATCTGGTGTCGGCTCTTCAACCTTCTTACTGCTTCCCTCATATGCTTGGGCTGAAGAGGAGGCGTGTCTCCCCACTTCTCACAAACATCAAGTGCTGTTAAAAATAGGGGAGGGAAGATGGGTAAAAGACTAAATTTAAGCAAGTAGGAAACAAAATGCACACAACCAAATACAAAAGCTCTAATTTAACCTGGGAGATTCCCAAATCACAAAGATCTATTCCACTTACCTTCCTCTACAATTTCCCCTGCGAAGACCTTGGAAATACCCGACATCGCAATGACCACATTCTGGGATACTGATGATCCAGTTATAGACTGAATCAGCTAGAGGTAAAAAAATACACACAATTTTAATTATAAGAAAAATACATTTAAATAAAAAGTATTTCAGTGCTCATAAGCATCTCACCCTTTTAATTGCTGCCTTGGGAAAGGCAGAGCGTCTATACATTTCATAGCGATTTAGCTGCTCTTCAGAAAATGATGACACCAAAACCCTGAAAAAATGACAGGCATGCCATGTTGTGCTTATTGGGACAGGAGGGATTTTACTTCAGTAAATAAATTGACCAATTTAGTTCATTATCTATCTCCTTAGGAATATAAGACTTACTGCATCTTTTGGATTTCATCTTCATCAACTTTTTGGCGCTTCTCTTTCTTCTTTTCTAGTTCTACTTTCGGTCTCTTAGAGGGAGCCTGGTTTGAGCCTCCTTCCTCTTCATCCTCCCCTACTGCTGATTCCTTCATATACAGAAAATAGAGGTTGATAAGCACAGTCAACACAATCTAATTTTGTAAAACCTTGAATTTTGCAAAGACATTTGAGCAATGAACTATTTATTTACATGATACGAAACTAAAGTTGAAAATGTTTCTGGATTTAAAGGATAATTAAAGGATATTATGAGGAGTACGTTGTTAAGAAACAGCTCACCCCCTTGGACTCTTGCTTGGGTGGAAGCTGAGAAGATTCTTTGGGTTGGTTGTTCGCAGGCACATCTTCAGAGTCCGCTGACGTTGTCGGTTCCTCACGGTCTGCAGACGCGACCTCAGGTGCGATGTCAGTCTTGATTCGTGCAGGGTCTGCCATTGTCAATCAGCCCTAGTGTCAGTGGCTGCCTAGCTGCTTTCAATTCTGCAACTGTAGATTACATAAATATCAATTTGTGAATGGTAACTAGTACTGGGGGATATAGAAATATCACAATGATAACGATCAAATGACATTTTACCAGACACTGATATCACAACTTCGACTTTCATACAGCAACAAAATTGTAAGTAGAAGAATCTAGCAGGTTCTTCACACTAAACTGTTTGATATAGGTTGTAAGTGTAACAGCTAAAAACCAAGCGACTTGATAGATTATTCTAAATGAGTGAATAGGCATAAGTATTTTATTATCCAACACAGATAGTGTGTTTAGTTATTCAAAGAGACACTATGCCACTTAGACACAAGTCGATGTGAACAACGGGGCTGGAACGAAAATAAACTAACCGAGTAACTAGCAACAGCCAACTCACAACTGGTAAAAGATCTTGACATTATATATCAATAAAAAGATAACGCACCAGCAACTCATTCAGAACCTTCCACCGTGCATTCACAGAAAATAGAAATAGAGCAATAATTTAATTTTAACTACTGATCATATTTAGTAGCTCGCAACTTGAGGCTAATCCAACACAACAGCATAGCGGAAACAAGCAGCACTTCCGATTCCGGTTTTGTAACAAACTTTATTGTTCAACTTGATGACAAGGGTTGTAAAATTGTAGGTCAGGATTTATTTCAGCGTTTTGAATTCACACACTAAGTTTATTTATGTTACTTGCTTTCCTACCCCGCAGACTATCCCGTCTTGATACATGAGAAACTTTAAATTTTAAAATGGAGCATCTACGTTGTTCTGTTTGTTCATTTATTCATAGGGACATTTTAACGTGGGAAAATGACAACGATGTGCCTGTTTACTGTGACAGAGCGAGTTTCAACACCGTGAATGGTGTCGTTTTGTTGATGGCGTTCTTTCCATGCTGATCTTCACGCATTAGAACCTGGTAAATCAATTTAACTGAAAGAACTCAAACTATGTTAATCGAAATCCAATGGCCACAGTATAAAGAGGGGTGCCCTATTGGAAATTTACTACGTACACTTGTGTCCGTACTCTCAGCACCACAAAGCTCTGCGTAGATGGATAGAAACTCTTTTTCCCTTCCTTTCTCCGACCGGGATAACGTACCGAGCACCATCTTGCTTACACCTATCCATTAATGCTGTGAGGCAGCTAAGGCGTGGATGCTGGGGATCTCTTTCTCTTTTTTTGGATCGGGCTTTGGGTAATGCACAAACCGTATTTTCAAGGAAGTGACGGACGGCGCTCTTGAGGACTGGCCAGAGGAAGTTTGCCTGCTGGTGCTGAAGGAAACTTTTCCCCTTTAGCGCCAGCACCGTGAGCTGGGAACACTGGGAAATCCTCCAAAAAGGCGCCGCTGGGGGGGAGAAGGTATCCAGTAACCAACGTACAAGGGAACCCAGTTGTTATTGTGTGTTTTTTATGTATATATTCTTTGGGATCTCAATAAGTAACTGGGAATACGGGAAGAGTTCGAAAGGAGGAATCGCGAAGGAATTTCACTCCCCCGTTGCTCAATTTCCCCCCTTTTCCTCTTCCTTCTCCGGATTCCCTTTTCGGCTGAGTGATGGGGAAGGAGCAGGAACTCCTGGAGGCAGCTCGTACTGGAAACCTGGCCGCCGTGGAGAAGCTCTTATCCGGGAAACGACAGTCGGCAGGGAGCAGTGGCGGCTCGTCGGGGACCGGTGGAAGTGGCAACAGCAGCGGCCACAGCGGCTCCTCTCACCCGCTGTCCAGTCTGCTCAGGTAGGACAAACCAATTGAATGAGGGCGGCCGGGCGGGTTGATTGGAGAACAAGAACCAGGGGCTGGTTACAACCAGTTTTTTTTAAAAAAAACGTTGTCCCCTTTACATTCTGTCGCAATATTTCATTTTCATTCCACTGGAGCATTTTGCAACCACACATGGGAGGATTGCGTTATGTTGTTGACCTACACAAAGTAAGAAGCAGTGCAGCACGCCAGCAGAGGAATGCTTCTTTGTTGTAGCTCTCACCTCTCAGCCCTTTGCTTGTTGTACTGTATTGTACACAGACCATCTGCTGGATAACTAATGCTGCATGTTAAACACAGAGATGCATCTTCTGATACAGCCCAGACCATGCCAGATTGAGATTCTACACCTCATAGCTCTCTCCTCTTTGATAAACCATCTGCTAGGTGCTCACCATACAACTAATAATCCATGTTAAACACAGAAATGCATCACTTGATGCAGCTCAGACCGTGCCACATTGTGATTTTATAGCTCATACCTCTCCCCTCTTTGCTTGTTGTACTGTAACACGCACACATTACATCGTAGGTATTCACCAGTTTACCAAAACTGCATGAAATAATGGTATTTACAAGCAGAAAGGCTTCAGCCCAGTTCAAGGATAGGTTCACAATGCTGCTCCCTTATGGGGTTTTCCCTTTTTATCGGGTACATATTGATCTGATCACTCAGAAAGGTGAACATGAACCTTTACACGGCCTAGTTGGGGTGAAAAGCAAGTCATTGGATCTACCTTAGTGGTTAGGATGGGTGTTCAGAGCACCCACTGGTCGGTATCTTTTTAAAACAGTGGCACTAGAGGATTTTGGGCAGTTGCATCTAATACTGCTCTCGGTCATATACAGCCTTTGGCATTATAGCTGCACAGAGGAGACATGCATGTAAGCCCGACGGAGTCCATCTGAGCCCCCCTGTGTTGCCCTCATTATACTTCGAGGGGCATGTGAGGTTTGAATCTTCACGGATGGGGGGAGTCAGTGTGAAGTTAGCCGTTTGGTTCGGTTAATACACATCTCTCTGAAACGCTTAGCATGCATGCGTGGATGGGTTTATGGGCTCTGTCATCCATTTGTGTCTTCATATTTATGTAAGATCCGCCCTTATTTCTGAAGTGTATAATTGATGATATCTGATTCTGGCTTGAGACAAACAGTCAAGTTGTGCCTCTGGTCCTTCAGTTAGAGATCTCTGAGGCTAGCTCAGGATATAATCCCACAATTTGCCCGTAGATGACAACAGCAGTAGATGACTATGGTCTTTATCAATTTCCCGACCCCCTCCCCACCTCATCTGGTGTGGTTGGTTTTTTAAACATTATATAGTAGGTGCGGCATAGCTCAGGGGGTAGGGCTTCATCTAGTAATTGGAACACTGGTGGGTGAATCCATGGTTCCTTCAAAAGCCTGTTGAAGTGTCCTTGAGCAAGATACTGAACTGATACTAAGGGGGCGGCATAGCTCAGTGGGTAGAGCGGTCGTCTGGCAATCAGAAGGTTGCAGGATCGATCCCCGGTCCTGCATATAACATGATCGAGGTGTCCTTGAGCAAGACACCGAATCCCTAACTGCTCCCAGAGCTACATATGTTAGCAGCTCACTGCTCCTATACAATACAATACAGTCATTTAGCAGACGCTTTTATCCAAAGCGACGTACAAAAAATTTGCTGCTCCTATACAATAGGTTGGGTCAAAAATGAAGAGAAATCCACATTTCCCCTTGCGGGACTGATAAGGGAATCATTATTATTATTATATTATTATTGAAGCTGTAGTTGCTTGGGATAAATCTGGCGTGTATACATTCTAAATGGTCATTCTAAATGGTATAGCTCAGTGGGTAGAGCGGTCGTCTGGCAATCGGAAGGTTGGAGGTTCGATCCCCGGTCCTGCATACAGCATGTCGAGGTGTCCTTGAGCAAGACACTGAACCCCTAACTGCTCCCCGAGTGCCATATGTTGGCAGCTCACTGCTCCTATACAATAGGTTGGGTCAAAAATGCAGAGAAAACCAAATTTCCCCTTGCGGGACTGATAAGGGAATCCTTTCTTTCTTTCTTATTAAGCAGGATTTTTTAATCTCCTTATCAAAAGATAAATCAGGAAATTTTAGAGCTTCCAAAAAGGTAAGTTTCAAACAACAGCACAAAATAGGGAGAAACTATTTCCTTCCATTTACTGTGATATTTAAAGTCACAGAGAGGACAACCAAAAATAATTAAAAACCAACAACTACACCATCAAGAATGAACTCAGTGAATGAAGTCAAGCCACATCTAGTGATGCTTTTAATTACATTAATGGCTGGGTTATTTGGAATCTATCAAGTATCAAACTACTGTGAATCTACCGCCCCTGTCTCATCTGAGACGGCTAGGGCTGACTCTTCAGAAGTGTGAGACAGATCCTGCCATGACAGATCAGCCACAGAGAGCTTTTATCCTCCAGTGATTGTTGGACTGGGATGCCACACAGATGAGCCAAAATATTATGACCACCTGGCTAATGCGCTGCCAAAACAGTGCCATACCGCCACATCATGGACTCAACAAGACCCCTGGAGGTGTCCTGTGGCATCTGGCCCCAAAACATTAACAGCAGATCCTTTGGTGTCTGGGACCAAAACATTAACAGCAGATCTTTCGAGTCCTGGGAGTCGTTAGGCAGAGCTACCATGAATCGAACTTGTCAGGTCTGGACTCCTGCCCATTTCCCCTGCAGCTAACACATCAACTATGAGAACAGATTGTTTGCTTACCACTTACACTATCCAGACCTTGACATGTGCCCTTGTTTGGAGATGATCAACCTTATTCAGTTCACCTCTGAAAGGTCATGATGTTTTGGCTCGTTTCATTTGGCTCAGCATCCAGCATTGAAGGAATGTGAGAATGTGTCTGCAGTCTGGCGATGTGATGTTACAAAGTTGCTGCTAACTTCTAAGGAGCCAACTTTCTCCCTTCCATCCCATCCCGATCACTCCACCTGTAGTGTTTACTTAATGCCGCGAGCCTACACTTGAATGAAATTGATGTCTTGACCTATCGGCACACACAGGTGACCTAGCAGCGCCCGAGTACAATAGTCGTTACTGTAAAAAGAACAGCTTGTTCAATGACAACATGGCTCTGGTTTTTATCACTAAACTGCACAAGGGACAGAGAGAATGGGGGACTGGGTGGATGAAATACAAAAACAATCAAGTGGAACAAATCCGATGGGTGCTCACTTTATCTCATTCCCTTTCCCTTCCCCGCCTTTTTCTCATTTTTGCTATCTTTCTCTATCTTAATGAGCAGCGGAGCTTTATATCTAGGGATAGTACCAGTGCGATACATCACAGGCAGGACACAATTGAGGGGGGAGGCAGGACAGTACTGAGGTGGCGGTGACGCTGGCAGAACTCTGTGTGGAGCGATTAAGATTGAGTAGACAGGCTTGCTGATTCATACAAGAGTACAAGTGAGAGAGCCTTTGCCATTTTCATTTGCTTCCATGCAGTATCCAAAAGATGCATGAACACCAGAAAAGACTTTCTCCAGGAACAAAGGCAAATAAATCAAAATGCATCATGGAACTGGGATTTTACAAATTAAGATGCTCTAAAGCGCATTTATTGTAGTATGGTAAATGTTTTGACTGAAAGATTTTTCATTGGAACCTATGTGCATCTCATCTTATTGGCCTAGCTGACAAGTTCAGCCTGAATAATGGTACAGGTGTACTTGAGTTTTAAATAGGGTGGTATGCCACAAACTTGGGCCAAGATATCACCAAAAAGTAAAAATTCTCCATAAGTAAACAATTAACATGCATTAAAAACTTCTCTATGATACAAAAGGAACAAGAACACAGCCGTGAAAGAAAAGAAAAACCGGAAGAGGGAAAAACATTAAGAAAGCAAAAAAGAAATTTGATTATGTATATATGCACACAAAAGACACTGGCATAAAATGCCCTTGCTGCCAAATGCTCTAAACTCAGAATAGCTTCGGGGATTCTAAGTAAGTGAAGTTGCTGAATATGAAGAGCTCTCTGCACCTCAACAATTACACGCACAGCAGGCTAGGTGCAGTAACACTGATGATGAGGGTTATGAGAGACTGTGGGGGGCTCGGGATCTCTTACCCTGAAGAAAAAAAGTTGATTTTGTAGGTCTGAGCACAGTAAGTCAAGTCCAATCAAGTCAATCTTATTTGTATAGCCCATTATCACAAAGTAACAATTTGCCTCAGTGGACTTTACATTAACACAACATCCTGTCCTTGGACCCTTACATCAGATAAGGAACAACAAAACCCTTCAATAGGGAGAAAATTGGAGAAAACCTCAGTGAGAGCAACAGAGGAGGGATCTCTCTCCCAAGACAGACAGCCATGCAATGGATGATGTGTACACAGAATAAAACAAAATAATGATAACCTCCTTCATAGTGAAGGTTCTAATCAATGAATATCTCAAATTTAAACACACCAGACCAAGCCACTAGGCCAAGATTCATCATATGTCAAATGTGGACAAATGGACAGATGGATGATGATCCTGAAAAGAGGTGGGAATTGCAGTAGACAACAGTCCAAGCATCATAGTCTAGACCACCATAGTGGCACCGATTGCACATCTCCCAGATTCATCCGAGGTCACATACATAGAAAATTAGAATAAAAGAAAAAAAAGGAACATTGACAGACATTCATTCATTCATTCAGCCCCTGAGTGATATCCACGGGTGGCATTTCTTATTCTAAGCATGCTGAAGTGAAGGGACAGCATGTTTGTCCATGAATGGCAAGGAAGCTTCTGAAAGCCAATCACCTTTGCTACCTTAAGTTAAAATGTCGGTCATACAGAAATGCCTGTAATGTAATGAAATACGGAAGGACTTGATTCTGAGTGTTCGAAGAACTATTCCCTGTACAGTCTGAAAGCCCACTTACATAATAGCATCTCATTATTCAAACTGGCACATTGTTATCTGTCCTACATATTCATAAAAGATGACCTCTCCATTTACAACAGTGAGAGAGGTCCATTTTACGTGTCATGGTTAGTAATGTCTTGATATTTGAATTCGATCCTCTCTCATGTCTCTGTCCTCCACTCCTAACAGGACAAAATCATTAGAGTTCTAGTAAAAAATACCCAACCATCTGATTTGAATTTCTATTCTCCTTATGTGGTACCGGCTGTTTATTCTGACTTGGCAGTTAATGATCCACCTATATAAGAGACTGGGGTTTAATTGTACAATGCCTGGGAGAGATAGCCTCAATGCATGGCCAGCGAGGCTGTGCCTCACCTTCGTGAGGTGACTACTGAGCTGCTGGATGCAAAAGGCAAGGAGGCTGTGGATGCAGAGTGATCCTGTTCCCATGCATGATGTGAAAACCATTGAACCATCGACTGCCAGGCCAGCTCATTGCTGTGCATATATAGTGAGACGGAGACCAGCTAAGATTGTTCCTGAACCATATAAGGAGGGGTGCATCATCACTTTGGAGATGCTTTCCACAGATACCCACGATAGCATAAGACACCATACTGCCTCCGGTAAAGTGGCTACATGATTGTGTTCCTTGGCATGTCAGGCTTAGCACGATTCTATTCCCTGGGAATTATCTTAGTCAGAGTTTATGATGCTGTAGAAACTATTATACACGAGCTGAAGAGGGGGGCTGGTGAACATTATGCCATTTGAGTAGCACGTAAATTCCACCAAGGAATTTTCTTTAATTTGTCCTAATGGGCTATACAAATAAAATTGACCTGACCCGACCAAAGTAACAATAGTAAACCAGGGCTCTGCTTCAATCCACATAAACCGAAGACTAAACCATCAATAATGAGCATATGATGAATTATGACAGGCAGGGTAATAGAAATGCCAATATGCAGTTGAAGCTCACATCACTTACACAAGTAGAGTATTGGTTTGTGTACATCCATGCATCACACTTTCTATTAGCCAAATACTAACATGCTGTCTATAATAAGGTAGTGGCAGTGGCCAGCAACACTTCACCAGAGAGATGACTTCCCTGTCTGGAGATGGTGTCTGGCTGTTGATAATAGGCTATTTCAGGGGTGCTGCGACTGTCCTATGTGTCCAGTGGAAAACATTGCCCGTCTGACTGCCAAGAATGGCACCTGGGACAATTTCCATAAGGGATAACCAAAGAGGGATAGTAGCATCTGACAGAGCTTAAAATGTCCTGAGTCCCCCTGTCTATGTAGCGGTTCACAAGCATGTTCAAGGACAGAAGTAGCATACACCCAAAGAACCCGTAAACTAGACTCTCCTCCATTACTTGAAATGGTTCCCATCTTTACCAACGCTATTGGAGAAAAATAACTTACCTTCATGTACATTTCAGATTGCTATTCAAGTTGAAAATTTATGAAAAGAAAATTAAACAGATTTTTTAATCGTTTAACATGTATTTTTAAAAAATAACTAATATGACTATAACTATAACAAATTCACCTCTTTTGTGATGACTATAACTAGTTTAAGCAATGCATCGCGCATTGATACAGAACAGGGGAGGGGGGTCGTGCGGTTTACTAAATGACAAAGCAGCATCGATAAAAATGTTACATTCTCTTACAGCAAAGACACATATGGTTGGCAGGACATTTCGTACAAACATTTACTGATCATATGCCATACTAACATAATATTGGCTCTTATATTTTACGTTTTAATAGCCTGGTATCAAAAGGTGTCCTTACCTGAGGTGGGTGGTTCAGCTGACAATTAGCTGCCGTCCTTGGTTGAGCATGGAAAGTAGCAAACTTCCAGGTTTAAAAGTGGAGCTTAGTTTGCTGATTCCTGGAAATTGCGCCCCACAAAGTGTTCCCTCCTCACTAATAAACAATTTAATTCCCGAAGGCAACATGTGTGCTCGGATTGTAGCCAGGGTGTAGAACTGGGAGTAACCAATGCTAGCAACGTTCAGGCATTTTAGAGGGAACGATAAAATGGCGTCTTCCCTGGTTTCATTATATCGGCAAAAACCTGTGACCTCTCAGCATGTGTTCTGTTTTTGTTCCAAACTGCTGGTAGAAAAGCTGTACATGTTCAGCAGACTGACGGACACTGATTTATACGCAGTATTTTCTGTTTTGGGGTTCTTTGTTAAACCTTATCGATCTCCGTGTGGTGAGCTTTTCAAAATGGCTACTCAAAATGATATGACGTCCGGGCCGCGACCAATCATTGACCTCTATCATACCTTTGCTCCGCCTCTGAGCTGCCATTCCAGACTTTTATGTTCTCAATATTAGATTTTTATCTCATCATTCGTCTTTTTTATCAGTACCAGGACATTTTTCTCAATATAAGGGTTTTTTCAAATCCAATAGTTAATCAGTCATCCTCAAAACACTTCCCAGGTAAATGTTGTAATGTTTTACTGAATATGGAGAAAATTTAAACATAAGGACTCTAACAAATAAAGCAAAACCTAGACACATGATTGCACATCTGTCAGTCTTCGAGTTGTGTTTTTTGTGAAGAGAAGTAAAAACTTTTTTTTTAATCCCTAAAATGTGAATAAAGTTTGAGCTTTCCACTTCCAAGAAGAAACTATGATTAAAAGACTGGTAATCACCAGAGGGACCATGTTGCAGTGTTTTCAATCCCGACTAAATTATGTGTGTAATGAAACTGTGAAAATGCAACGTGAGAGGTATGATTTATTTATTTATCTTACATTTGGGTAGGTAGCGTGACAGTGTTTGTCAGGTCCTAGCTGCTGTAGGGACAAACAGCATGACAGGAGGAAATTGACTCGTCTGCCTAGGCTGCTCAGCTTTGCTTGGGGGGGGCTATGCTCTGCTGTTATTGTCTGCACGTTCAGGCCCAGAAAGCTCAGGTTGTGTAAGGTCTCACTGGCTGTGTGGCCTCTGAACTGTCTACTGTAGTTAGGGCAATGAAAGAAGAGAAGGAACCCGTGACCCATATCCGTCCAAAACAATTTCACTACTTTGCTTGTGCAGATTCAATCTATTCACAGCAGGTGGGTACAGCATGTTTCCAGGAATACTATTAGTTTGTGTTGATTACATGATTTTCTTTCATTAATCTGCTTTGAGTTATTTGAGTTTTTGTGGCACAAATGAGGCCAGTTAATGTAAGTCAGCACTTTGTTGTCTGGCAGGCCTGTAGAGGTCATATAGGACACTGTCATTTTTCACAGATGGGATGGAGGCAGCCATTGCAAAGCAGCCAGAATATCAATAGGCAGATCTCTGGAGCATTATCGGTGGGGTGTGTCGAGGAGAGGGGGGGTGATAATGGTAGAGGTCACCTTAACATGACAGTGCTGCTATGCACAGTACAATCTGTGGTGAATCAGGATGAACATCGTTTCTAGGAGGTGGCATGGAAAGGTCAGTGTGATAGGAAGTGAGCCCTGTGTCAACAAGGGTCAGGATGACTCCTCAACAGAAATAAAGAGTGAGAGGATCAGTGAAATCCCTCCTTGGACATGGAGTGATGATGAGTTGTCAGGCCGAGAACTGACTGGTCAACGCACACACACACACACACACACACACACACACACACACACACACACAGACACACACAGAGTCAGACATGTGGAGGACATGGCCAGTCCATCTCAGCAGATGCTGGATGATGGTGATGGTTGCAGACAGCATAGCAGCCTCCTCGAGGATGCTGAAGTTGTTAAGCACATCCTCCTATCTGATCCTAAGGCTCTTCCTGAGGCACTGCTGCTGGTATGGTTTGAGTGCCTTCAGGGATTAAGACCGGATGCTCCTCCTGACACCCCTCGGTGGGTTCGAACCCGCAACATCTGGCTCGTCATTCCCGAAGCGTGCGCTCTACCACTGAGCTGCCCCAGCTTCAGATATATACTGTATCTCCTCTGATAAAAGCCAAGGTGTTTTGTTTTTAATGTTCATGAATTTTACACAGCGTTTAGTGGAGGGCAGAGTTCATTTCCAGATATTTGGTCTAAAAGTGGTGTTTAGGAGAGGGTGGCATTTATTCAAGACTATGTGTTTATTAAAGGAAATATGGTAACCAAAATACACTGGCCTCTCATAGATACCATCAGCCTGACATTGATGTGGTAGATTGATTAGTTATTATTGCATTTCTTATTCCCTGTTCTTTCTCTCTCTCTCTCTCTCTCTCTCTCTCTCTCTCTCTCTCTCTCTCTCTCTCTCTCTCTCTCTCT
>OMLC01055429.1:7892-26887 GCA_900302585.1 Regalecus glesne
AATTAGATGAGTGATGAAATGTTTCTCTCAATAAATGTTGTGTCCAGATGGAGTTCTTTAACTTTCTGTGATTTCCTTACCTGGATATTTGAGCATAAATAAGATATGTGTGTGTCTCTGTTTGAAATCCCACTTTTAATTCCTATCCAAACTCAACAATGAGCCTGGACTTACATTAAAATAATTGTATATCCTGTATCAGGTGAAACAGTTCTACTTGATTTTTTTTAGTGTAAATCATCTTTTTTCACCATATCACAGATCAGAATGTGCACTGATACATTTACCCTGACACCTTACAATGGAGCTGAGGCCTTGGTAGGTAAAAAACACTCAGACGCCTCCCAAAGAATCACTGAGCATCTCAACATTGGACTTGTCATTCATAAATTTCACTTTCCCCATTGTAGTTAACCAAAACCCAGAGTCACTGGACCCTCGAGCCAAATACCACAGCTTAACATCTTGGCTGGGCAATAACTACACAGAGCCATGTAGGGTAAGAACCAACACATTCAGCAACTCTGTCCATCAAAACTCAAAAGCACCACTAGATGAGTATCAGATATATTACCAGTTTGAATGACCTCATGAAAATAATTTTCATTATTTTCATAATGATCTTTACAATAAGGGGACCACGATAGCTTAGGAGTAGACTGGACGCTTTGGGAACTCACTAGCCCACCGCAGGGGTCAGGAAGGGCCTCCAGCTTTAATCCCCCATGCCTGTCTTAGGATGGACTGGGGACCTGTCCAGGGTGTTTCTCCACCTTCCGCTCAATGAACGCTGAAATGAACACCAGCAGATCCACAACCTGACCTTTGATAAGCAGTTGACGATAACATGACATGTTCACAGTATTGGTGGAAATGTTACAAAAATGAGAAGTTCCTTGAATAATATGTGATTATCCAGCCAAGCTGGTATCACAGTGTTATTTCCTTATCTATGTGAAATCATTTTCAGAAATCAGTGTAACCAATGCTCATGCTCTCCTGGCCCTTTCTTTTTGTTCTTTTCTGAACTATTTGCAGATGGATATTGATGAGGACATGTCAGAAGCCCTGTACAGTGAATTACTGGTACTGGAAGACAATGTAAAGAAAAAGCTGAAGGAGAAACTGTAGCACATGTTAATTTGACCCCACCTGGCAGCCTTTCACATCCAACCGACTACAGTGTATGTTAAAATCCCCCTGAGGACTGAGACTGCTTTATCCATGTTTTACAAGACAGCCAAATCGGGGTGGAACCAACATTTCTGTGCAACTCCCCAGATAAGATGTACTATTCTCAAACATACTCCGAACCACATAGACTTGGATTTTTTTTTTTAAACTCCAAACAAGCCATATATCAATGTTTTTTCTTGTCTATATTGTTGTTTGAAAAGTCTTTGTTTGGGCCTCACTAAGTAAATGATGTATGCCAAGTAATGCATCATCCATCATATTGCTGGGTAAGGGAAAAGGAGCAGGAACAAAACATCTGAAATAATTTAAGAACCACTCACATCTGTTTCATTTTACTGTCATTAACTACAGCATAAGTAAAGCATGAAAGACTTCCTGCTTCTGATGGCCGTTTATTAGATAGCATTGTTCTTTTAAAGGGGACGTTTTAAAAGTAGCCCGACAACATTTTTTCCTCATTTTATCCTACAAGTTGTGCCATGACGCATATTCCTCAGTCTGGAGGTCCGCAGCAGCTCCTTGGTCTAGCAGCAGACCATCAGTGTCTCCGGAGAAGTTTATGTAGGTGGGGTGAGCAAGGCCATCCCCGGCATTGTGAGGTGCCCTCGGATGCGAGAAGGGGCAGCGCTCAATAGGCGCGCTGTGATTCTGAGCGCACACCCAGCAGTTGTCGGATGCTGCCAATCCCTCCTCGTCTCCGCTCAGTTTGGGGTTGCAGAACGCCCACACCATCCCACAGAAATAGAGGAAAAAGGTCCCCATTACCAAAATCATAAGTGCGTACGACTCTATCATCGCTTTGGTTACCGATGTCATCTCGGGACGGTCGTAAATCAACCCCTCCAATATGGGAAAAGTGGTCCGCAGTGGGGGAAAAACAGTAAACCATTGAAAATAAATGTTAAAAAAAATCTGTGGTCAATTCCTCGGTTGGTCAGTGATAAATCACAGTGCTTGTGAAGGTTTAGTCCTTTTCTCCACAGCCGTGCACTGTAATAGGATAATATATTATGCCCTGCCAGCAGGGCGATCGAGTTAAAGGAACCATACCGTGTTTTTTTGGCACTTGCCCATTCCCCACTAATCACGTAGTATAACTGACGTTACTCCGGACAATTTTCCCCAACACCACCATAATGTTTCTTTATTTTCTTTAAATTTTTCACCCCCAACTCCATCCAAGCCCCTGTCCACTCCCACAATCTGAGGACTAATCGTGACACGTAAAACAGGACTCCCATTGAAATAAACGGATATCAGTTACTGCCTGGATGGTATGTGATAGCCATTGATTCAGAGTTAAGTGCAGTATATGTACTTCGTGGTAAACGTTGTAGGCCGTAGGGGGAAAACCCACTTTATGTTCATTTAAAGCTATTTTAGTTAACACTCACACGCAGGACAATTAGCAAGTTTACACGTTTATAATTCACGGCCATCATGTCCATGCTTACATACATGTTGTGTTCTCCCAATCATTGCTCCCCGGGTGATGACGTCACTTCTCTGCGACAAAGCGTTTCCTAGCTCTTCAACACATAAGTAAATATATGTCTTTTTTCACGCAGTCCCTTTACTATAAGATAGCAGTTTATAGCCTGGACAACCGAAGCACACATTTGTTATGTTTTCAACAAGCCTACATCCAATGATCACTTCTTTTCTAGGCATAAATAACAGATGGCGGTAGGCTAATATGTCCTTTATAAAACTCCTGAACGACCCAGACCTTTTGAGCCCATTAGAATTAATCCATCTGGAGTTATGCAGCAAGCACATCTGTTTTTTTGCAAGAACTGTCTAAGATGAAGGTTATTAATAAAACGAAGGATATTGCAAGTGATTTTGCATTTTTATGCTTCCCAATGCCTTGACACACTCCAGAAAAGGGGGCATTAAGTTTTATGTGAGAGCTTGTTTGGCTGTATTTTTCTCAATGTGAAAAATGTATATTAAGTGTTCTATTGTAATATATTTAGAAAGCTGATTAACTGTTGTGGTGCTATGAGCAAATAGTTACTCCAGAAACCTAACTTTGAGTAGACCAAATTGTACTTTCATGCAATGATTATGCCATATATGACTTACTGTATAACAAGTTGGGCACTGGTAGGGAAGTCCACACGGAAGCCTATTGAAACTGTTTACAGTCAAGCTCTAAAAATTCTGGAAACAATACTCAATGTGTGCCATCATTGTAACGCAACCAAGTTGAATCAGTTCATCTGGACATAAAGTTTAATTGAGAGATTTTTCCTCACTGATACAGGTGACATCCTCAGTCTGAGTTGACTGAAGGTATCCCCAGCCTTATAAACAATATGCAGACCAAAACAAGGGATGGTGTCATTTTCTAGTTGGTCATCGACTACACATTCACTGAGGATTTGGGGAATGGTTCCTATCACAGCATTGTAAGATGGTGACAGATGTACTCTTACCCCCCCCCCTGTTCAAGGATTGTTGTTCCCTCTTGATATAAATGGCCTCTTTGACATCCCTTTTCAAACCATCTTGGGTGTAGATCGCATAGTCCTGGCCTGACATGTTGGCTCTTCTGTATTATGCCATCCTCTTGGTCAGCATCTGTTTGGTTTCCCCTATGTACAAGTCAAAGCAATCCTCAGATTACTTAACAGTATACACTATAGTGATCTGTTTGGGCCCGGGGGTGAACCAGCTTTTGGTGCAGTGTGTTTTGAGGGTTAAAAGTAACCGAGATGTGGTTTTTATAACAAATGAGACTAAACTGTTCTGAAACCCCCACCATATATGGAATCACCACTCTTTGACCCTAAGGCAGCTGTTGTCCTCCTGCCTTTGATTGGCCGGTGCTCTGTTTGGAAGGCTCCCTTGCTTTGACACACGGGCGGTTAGGATAACCACACTTAACCAGGGCCTGTATAATGTGGAACTATAAGGATGGGGATGATGCAGCTAGCTCAGACTAAAGATGTCACCTGTTTGAGTTATGAAACGTTTCTGTAGAAACTTCTTACCCAGTTGATCCAATTCACCTTTTTTGTGATTCCCTTACCTGGATTATAGAGCATCCATCAATACTGTTTAACAC
This sequence comes from Regalecus glesne, assembly GCA_900302585.1. Classification (NCBI taxonomy): domain Eukaryota; kingdom Metazoa; phylum Chordata; class Actinopteri; order Lampriformes; family Regalecidae; genus Regalecus; species Regalecus glesne. Next base: position 12,163 of record OMLC01055429.1, read on the forward strand.
AATCCTGCAATGTGAAAGGATGCCTGAGAAGTGGAGGAGGAGGAGGATACTGGTTAAGCGTACCAGTGTTCCAGAATAAGGGAGATGAGCAGAGCTGTAGCAAACTACAGAGGTATAAAGTTGATCAGCCGCAGCATGAAGACATGGGTAAGAGTAATGGAATCTAGGCTAAGAGGAGAGGTGGGGATTAGTGAGCAGCAGTGTGGTTTCATACCACCACAGAACACCACAGATACAATGTTTGCTTTGAGAATGTTAATTGAGAAACAAAGAGAAGACCAGGAGTCACATTGTGTTTATGTTGATTTAGAGAAAGTGCCAAGAGAGGAGGTGTGGTACTGCATGAGAAAGGCAGGAGGGGCAGGGATGTATGAGTGGTGCGGGATATGAATGACAGTGTGACAGTGGTGAGGTGTGTGGTAGGAATGACAGATGGGTTTAGACTAGAGGTGTGGTTACATCAAGGATCAGCTCTGAGCCCTTTCTTGTTTGCAATGGAGGTGGACAGTTCGACAGACAAGATCAGGCAGGAGTCTCCGTGGACTATGACGTTCACAGATCCCATTGTGATCTGTAGAGATAGTGGGGAGCAGGTTGAGTTGAGTCTGGAGAAGAGGAGTTATGCACTGGAGAGAAGGGGAATGAAATTCAGTAAGAGAAAGACAGAATACATAAGTGTGAATGAGAAGGGAGACAGTGACATGGTGAGGATGTAAGGGGTGGAGGTGAAGAAGGTGGATGAGTTTAAATACTTGGACCATCCTTTAAACGGGGGGGGGCAAGGGTGTATATGTCATCATCAATAGTGCTTCACAATCATTTATAGAGCATGGCAGATTAAGACCAGATGCCATTTTCCCGACTCCCCACGGTGGGATCGAACCCACAAGGCCTGACTTGGAGGTGCTCACTATACTGCTGCACTACCATGGTAGGTATATGAAACCATCGTTGGCTTCAGTCATTATTCACATTATTGTTAATAAGGGTGGGGGGGATAGCTGCAGGCAGCTTAGACTGAAGATGTCATTTAGGTGAGTGATGAAATGTTTCTCTCAATAAATGTTGTGTCCAGATGGAGTTCTTTAACTTTCTGTGATTTCCTTACCTGGATATTTGAGCATACATAAAGATATGTGTGTGTCTTTGTTTGAAATCCCACTTTTAATACCTATCCAAAATCAACAATGAGCCTGGACCTGTTTATCACACACATTGAAATAACTTCACATTCTGTATCAGGTGAAACAGTTCTACTTGATTCTTTTAGTGTAAATCATCTTTTTTCACCATTTCCCAGATCAGAATGTGTGCTCGAGCCAAATACCACAGCTTAACATCTGGGCTGGCCAATAACTACACAGAGCTGTGTAAGGTAAGAACCAACACATTCAGGAACTCTGTCCATCAAAACTCAAAAGCACCACTAGTTGATTATCATATACATATGAGCAGTTTGAATGACCTCATTAAAATAATTGTCATTACTTTTGTATTGAGGTTTATACTCCCTGTTCCAAGTAATAGGGAGTAAAGAAGAGTGCAGGCAGGATGGAATGGGTGCAGAAGAGTGGCAGGGGTGATGTTGACAGAAGAATAGCATCAAGATTGAAAGAGAAGGTTTTCAAGATGGTAGTGAGACCAGCGATGTTGTGCGGTTTGGAGATAGTAACACTGACAAAAAGACAGAAGGAGGAACTGGAGGTGGCGGAGTTGAAGATGCTAAGATTTGCGTTGGGAGTGATGTAGAGGGATTGGGTTAGTAACGAGTATATTAGAGGGACAGCTCAGGCTGGACAGTTTGGAGACAGAGCAAGAGAGGCAAGATTGGGATGGTTTGGACATGTGTAAGTATGGTAAAGTTTATTTATATAGCAGTTTAAAAAAAACACTGTTACAAATTGCTTTACATGCAATCATGAAAAATAACATTAAAATATAACATTGATAAAATGTAAAATTATACATGACAGGAAGAAACAGACCAAGCTCAAACCAACCACATCATGTCTATGCAAAGGCTTGCTTAAAAGGATTGATTTATAGAATTCACTTTAAATAGTACAAAGATTCCACAAATCTAATGGATTGGAGAAGCTTATTCCAGAGGGTGGAGGAGAGATGCTGGGTAGACTGGGAGAAGGATGCTGATTATGGAGCTGCCAGGCAAGATGAAAAGAGGAGGTTTATGGATGTGGTTAGGGAGGACATGCAGGTGGCTGTTGTGACAGAGTAAGATGTAGAAGACAGGAAGCGATGGAGATGATGATCTGCTGCGTCGATCTCTAAAGGACGCATCCAAAGTAGTAGTAGCAGTCATTTTAGGTAATATTTGCTGTTTTTATTTTGCAAAGGGATAGCAGATGAATATCAGCCTGGTGGCTAAATCTGGCATATTTACATTTTACTCTTAATGTTCATTGATATCTACTGTCCCTATAAGGAGGTGGAAGTATTTTCCCATTGCCTTTCACATTACTGATGTGAGATAATATGATGAAAATCTAATTGAGACATTTCCTACAACGTTAATGTAGATTATCTAGGCCTCTGCTGCATTTGTTATGGTGACCTTTGTTAACATTTGGTTGTCTATACCCATCACATTAATTTTTGTCACATATTTATGACAAAATGCCTCATTTTCAGTTTGAGAACTCATACATTGAATTTCACAAAAGTCTGAGGGAGGGAATAGGAAAAACTCTCAGTCTAAGGGCAGAACAAAACACCAGCATATAATTATTAATGGGCAACTCGTGCTGTGCGTCTTCTGAGGGTAAAAAAATGACATAGATAGTGTTTTTCTGGGTGATGTAGTTTTTTTAATTATTTGCCCTGCTTAACTAGTATCACATTGTTAGTACAACAAAACTACACATCCCAGCTGTGCCACACCTAAAATCCCGGATGTCTACAGCGCCGGAAGAGAAGAAGGTCTTTTTCCCAGCCATCTTGTGGCTTCATATAGCGAAGTGTTCGCACCAGGCCTCGTAGAATCGGAGGAAAATCCTGTAGAAGGGGCGCCATCATGCCCGGACAAATGCAAGAAGGTTTTGGCTGTGCCATAACCAATCGGTTCGACCAACTATTAGATGATGAGTCGGACCCATTCGAGTTGTTGAAGCAAGCGGAGATAAGGAAGAAGGAGGCTCCTGCTCCTGGTGCCGCCAAGACTGCAGCTCAGGCTGCCAAGCAACAGAAAAAGGAGTCTCAGAAAGACAGAAAGAATCCCCTTGCCGATAAGAAGGAGGAGGTTCAGGCACCTGTTCCGCTTAAAAAGGATGGTAAGTTATATCATTTTATATTGAATACTATTCAGCTTGTCAGACTGCATCGACAACAGTGTAAGCTAACTAGCTAAGCTGCTTGTTCATTAGACAGAAACGACCCAAAGGCGTAACATGAGGTCGACTGTGCCCTTTGTGTCTGTCCATGCAGCCCTCTGTTGGAACAAGGCCGCTGGTTCTAAACATGTGCTGTGTATTGTAGATGGGGGCCCCATCGTTGTAGTGCATGCCATGACAAGTGACTATGAACGGTTAACTTGTGGCCTGTACACTCCCCTCCGGCCTTGCTCGACAGGCACGACTGGAAAGCCTGACAACCTGTTGAAAGCTGTCTACACATCAGTTCAACATACGAGCAGCAACGTGGGCGACTTGATCGGCTTTTTTCTCATTATGATTGGTTTAGTTCAACTTGCCGTGATCGACGCTATTTAAAGGATTGGCCGTCATGATGATAAATTATAATGACGTTAATCCCAGGTAAAGGCAATGCATAAAATAACGCCGAAACGTAAGATCGATCGGAGGTAAATCTCCACACATTACGTTGGATTTGTCCTTTTAGGCATCAGACTAACCTGTGCAGTGGCATGGTGGTAAACCTCGTGGCTGGATGGTAGGGCGTGCTAAACGAGACTTACTGCCATCTTCCATCGGTGCACAATACAGATTGAGTGTCGATCGTTTAACATCGTAAACGAATTCTCATTTTGTAAATTTAACACATATGCACTCGACATGCATATCGGCACCTCTGCTGTCACTGGGTTTCCACTTGTTAATTTTATGGAGCACTCAGTCGAATCTGCCGCCGCCTTCGGGGGTGATTGAGGTACACATGCAGTTAATGAAGGTTGTAACGATCTGTACGTGATTGGAAACTGTGGTCATATCTGGTTGCTCGAAGATGTGACAGGTGCACCTACTAATGTGCACTCAGCTGCTGTAGTGTTAGGGATGGTGTCTATTTTGGTATCTGATGACTTGGGCAATGGGAGGGAGTTGTGTTACCAGACTATGAGCATACTTTTCATGGTAGTTCCAGAAGAATTGATATGCTTTGTCTCCACGATAAAGGTAAAACTGGATTAAACTAGGCCGAATAAGAAAAAAAGATAGTGTTGGGAAGCCATGTTATACAAGTTATCTTCTTGGTTGTAGGTTTATTTCCAGCTTGAATGGCTGGATTTATATATTGCACATTAATTGGATCAGGTAAAAATGAGTTAAACAAAAACAAACCCTGTGTACCCTGGTTAATTGATCCTAGTGTTCCTCTAATCCATCTGATTTTTTTTTTCTCCCTAGGTGCTGGTATGAGGAGGATGGCCCGGAGGCCAGAAGGTGATGGCCCCAGGCCTCAGGCTGGTCAGGGAGAGGGCCGGCCCCCCACAGACAGGAGGCCTGTGGATAGGCGGCCCCCACGCCGCTTTGAGAGGCCTGCTGGAGAAGCTGCTGAGAAGACTGAGGGAGGGGAATTCTCTGTAGAGAAGTGAGTTAAACTAGAGTTCACAGAATTTATATTTTTCGGTATCTATGTTTAAAGAGAATGATTCTATAGTGCTCAATACTCGTATCAACTGAGTAGTCTGTCTTAATTGAAATGACGGTTGTAACATATTTTTCTGAGGGGGGGGCACAGCCTGGAACTGAACCCGGGACGTTTGCACAAAAGGCAAGCATGCTAACCAGTCAACTGAGGAGTCCGATCCATTAACCAAGGGCTAACGAGCTGCCATGAACGGTACACGATCCATTACTCTATACATCGGTTTTATTGATGTTCTTTCCATCCTTATAGGCCTGTTGGTGATAGGCCAATGAGGGGACGTGGTGGTGGCAGAGGAGGCCGTGGAGGCAGGGGACGGGGAATGGGCCGTAGTGATGGTTTTGACTCTCGGGGAAAACGCGAATTTGACAGACACAGTGGCAGTGACAGATCGTAAGTATTTTTCTTCCCAGATTTTGGTTTGCATGATGCTAATGCTTAACTTGGAATGATTGCACCACTATCAGGTAGATATGCGTTTTAATGGGTTGGCTATCAAAATATGCATGTATGTAGCTCTCTTTGCCAGCTCATGGCTAAAGCAAATGTTGTTTCAGCAGCCTTAAAGGTGAGGAAAAACGTGGTGGAAGTGGATCTCACAACTGGGGCACTGTCAAGGATGAAATGACGTAAGTGCCTATGGATAATTTGCATGATGGGGAGTTAGCTTGACTAATAAAAATGCCAGGCTCAGACATTGATTTTCACAAGTATTTAAGTCAAGATCTAGTAGTCGTGATTTTGATTTATTTTCTGCTATTTGCTTGGGATCTAGGTGTCATTCACAAATCTTTTAACTGAGTGAGTTTTGATGGATGGAAATATTACGTGGCTTCTAACTTTGATTTCATTACAGTGACCTTGACCAATCAAATGTCACTGAGGAGAACCCTGAGGTAGAGGAGCAACCGGCAGCTGATTCTGAGAACAAGTGTGTTGTTTAAAAAAATGTATTTTCATTCCATTTGAGTGTTCCTTTGGATTCCTGTTTGCTATAACCACATTAGTGATTTGCCCATGTTGCAAATCGTGGTCTGAAATATCAGATGTATCACAATACTTATTTGAATTAAGCAAATAAATTTGTGATAGTGTTCTTACTAACAATGCTTTATGATACAGGGAGAATGAGGCAGAGGAAGTCAAGGAAGAAGGACCCAAGGAAATGACTCTTGATGAATGGAAGGCTATGCAGGACAAGGAACGGGCCAAAGTGGAGTTCAACATCCGCAAGGCCAATGAGGGAGCTGATTGGAAGAAAGGATATGTGCTGCACAAGTCCAAGGCAGAGGATGTGAGGAAACAAGATTATTGGGCTCTTTCTGCCAGTTAAATATTTGTCTTTTTAAAAATAATAATATTTTATATTTGGTTCCTCACTGGTCAATCAAGATTCATTAGGTGCTTGAAAGATTCTGCATTGGGAAGGTCCCAAAATGCAGAACTATGTTGATGATCTCTTGTAAGGCTGACAGTTCCAATAAGTGAGCAAAGCCCTGAAAAGGGTTGTGCCTGCTTAGTTTAAATTTAGACATTGATGTTTCAATAATGGTTTCAAAAGTTTTGTTTCCTCTGCTAACAGGAGAAGAAGGCCAGTCTGATTGACCCTGAAGTAGAAGAAAGCAAGGTATGCATTGTGTAACCTTGATGAAATTTAAATTTTAAAACAAATCACAGTTGAGATATTGCCAAACCCCTTTCGTCTTTTATAGATTTAGAGATAAAAAATGTTTTTCCTCTTTGCTATCTTAGGTAGAGGATGATCACCACTTCCGCAAGCCAGCCAATGACATTACGTCCCAGCTGGAGATCAACTTTGGAGACCTTGGACGTCCAGGCCGTGGCCGCGGGGGACCCCGTGGTGGTAGAGGAGGAGGCCGTGGCAGGGGTGAACCCCGTGAGTCTCGTGAGGGAGCCACTACAAGGCCACCCCGCGGAGGAAGGACAGACAAGGTGACTAGCAACATTTAATCTATCATAAAAGTAATTTTATTACCTACTTTTTTGTCGGTGGAAATTCTGCACCTTAGTTAATGAACAATCGTGACCTGACTCTATGTACCCTTCACAAAAAAGAGGTGAATCAGTTCAACTGGATCAGGAGTTTATTTGGAAACGTTTCGTTTCTATATACCCTTGTTTTAACTTCTGAGTTAACCCAAGTCTTTTGCAAAAGGGTCATATTGATATCAGTCAGATACACATACTCTTTTTTTTTCACTTTCCCCAGTCAAGTGGTGTTTCTGTGCCCAATGTGGATGACCCTGAGGCCTTCCCAGCCCTGGCCTAAGCCCTGGCTGCTTCCCTCGGGCCCACAGGAGCCCTTAGGCACCTCCACTACGAGGCTTGCATGTTCCTGGATCCTTCAGCAAAATGATGAAGACTGTCATTATCTATGACACTCAAGTTTGAGGACTGAATTTTACCAATTAAAAATAAAAAAAGACGAGAAAAAAAACAGAAATGAACACAAAAACGTTGGAAAAAAGAAAAGGACTTCTTGCTACTCTGGAGCAACTTATTGGTAGAGGTTTTGTACTTGGAAACTAAGTAGCAGGGATGTTTTCATACAGTATTTTTTTCAGAGGTTATGCATTATTCATTGATACTTTTTTGTAATTGCTGCTTGGAAAAATACACATTTCCAAATAGAAGCGTATCCTTTAGCTTGCGATGTCTCATGGCTTGCTTGATTTGTTGCTTCCTAACGGGCACTGCAGGGATCCAACTCAAGCTCATAAGCTTTACCACACTGGGTATTTTAGAAGAAGTTACTGCTTCAACTCATTTGAGACTTAAAGGACTTTTACTTTAGAACTGGGATTTTGTTTTCTATTTTATAGAGCTGTGTCTAAAATTCTAAAATTTAGACCTGCAAATCTAAACTATTTTCATAAAAAAATCTCAAGATTGTATTCCAGATGAAGCTGATGGATACTTTGATCTTTGATTCTAGTACCTACATCGGGAATACATGAATTAGCAAGAGCCCATTCTGTATCTGGGTTCTTTTATATTGAAGTGTTTCCAAAGGACTAAATGGTCACAAGGTGATTACTTTCATAACTTAAAATTGACATTTTGACATCTGGTCAACTGTAATAATTTGAAGTTTGAAAGCATTTTTTCTTGCGATCTCATTTACTTGTATTTGGGTGCTATTTGTTGACAAAGTATCTTTCTCCTACACCTGCTTGATAAGATGTATACAAGTCAAATGATGCCTTAGTGTTTACCCAAGATGAGAAGAGGTCCTTGCATTAAGAAGCAGCTGAGTCCTTTGGAAGTCCACAGCCCCTCAGACTACTGTTTACACACTCCAGTCCAGCATACTGGGACAGCTGTGAACCCAGCCCGGCTCTAATTTGTTTCCGCAGTCTGTTTTCGTGTTGATAATTTTCTCCATTGTTGAATTTCCCTTAAATTTTCACAGTGACACCGCTGCGTAATCACTCTGAAAGAAATACAGTTGTTCATTGTGCGGAACAGCTGAGTGCTCTGCAGATGTGTGAATTCTAGCCCTGCTATTAGAGACCTCTGTCGGTAAATAAAGATGGTCGATTCATTTTTTTTCCTGCATCGTCAGTTTTATTCTTGGTACATAATCTGTTTTTGTGGGTGGACAGTCTGGCAAGCTGCCGGAAGTACATTATTGGTTGGCAAATCTCACATGCTAAGAATGGAATATGTTGTTGCTCTTGCCACATCTACACACTGCAGCAGTCCATAGAGCAGAGTTGGAGAGAAAGCAGCTCTCCATGTGTTTAAGGGGTTTAGGGAGAGCGCAGGGTTAGAGCACCCCAACTAATCATTTACAAGATGGTACAGAGTGAGTCTTAGATAAACGAGGCGGCTGCAGATAGAAATGGATGGCAGAGGTGGAGCTAACTGATAAGTTGATTAATTATAACGTTCTCTCAAATCAAACATACCAAGAAGTGAATGGAAAATGTTCCTCAGCTCCATTTATAGCTTTAAAAAACGTTGCTAACTTAACCATGCCTTGATGTGCTACTTGTGTCTTTAAGCACACATTAACAATACATATCACTGTAAAAATTCAGATTAACATTTATTATCCAGGAAACTTCATTTTAGACTCTACCACTGATCATACATGTAAAACATTGCCCACAATTTTGAAAATACACCATACCACAGTCCAACAGTACTTACTTATGGCATGACCTAATGTTGTTAGCTCGGATATAACTACCCTTTGTGCTATCCAAGGTGAACTTATTGGAAGAAACTAAACTTGGATACTGGAGGAGGAAATTTCCCTGGAGCAAGTATTTTGTAGGGGATGTTTGCCGGGTACTTAACCTCAAGTGGATTCTGTGACTATTATAGAAAGCCCAAAATTATAAGCTTTACACCAGGCCAGTTTAATCTGTTCATTACTGAACAAAGCTACACTCACCTTAACTACCCTTTCTCTTTTACTTCTGTGTTGCCAAGGACTGAGTATTTCATGTGAATATTTCAGCCATGGTTGTTAGAAGGGCTGAAGTCACAATATTATTCACAATCGATCTTGATGCACACATGCAATAGTCACATTGCAAAGGATGTAAAGGAAATTGTGCCCATTACGTTAAATGGATAAAAGGGTTATTGATGGAGAACAATCTAGCATGGTTCATTTTGTAATGAGTGTTCTTGAATACAGCTGGGCAATATATCACCATTACATCAATGAGTCTAGATATCAGTGGGTTTTGATATGCTGTAATATTGTGATTTTGGCATAAGTGTTTTCCTGGTTTTAAAAACATCCTTACAGTAAAATAATGTGATGTTCTGAATTTAACTGACTGTTTTAACTGTTCACTAACTCGTATCTACCCACTTAGTTATTGCATAGGCATTATTATAGAAGGAGACTAATGTCAACACAATGACTTGGCCGAAGTCGGGTCGCAGATCTGCTGGTGTAGTCCAGCTCTCAATGGAAGGAAGAAAAACACTACCATGGGATGGACAGGTCACCCGTCCATAAGATCATCCAAATCGTTTATTCAGTGAGAAATGATTTGCAAAATAGAGCTCTTAAAGTCAAAAGCTGTATACATCTGGTAAAACTTTACAATCTATTAATCTTGAATAAAGCAAAACAGATTCTATGAAACAAAAATGCAACGATGATCCAGTCCTTGTTATTTAACAAACCAGAGTATCTACAATTCAAGCTAATGATTAATGATATTGATTTTTGCCATTTGGTCATTTCCTTGACAGTTACCACAGATATCTATTTTGTCGTTATAGCAACCGTTCGTCTAGGTTGCCTGTCACTATCTAATGTCCTTGAGACACTTGGTGCAGACGCAGGCACAAAAAAAATCCCAACGCATCTGCACTAGACCTTCCATCTCTAGTGTTCCGGCATGCCCGCCGGCGGGCTGAGCACCGGAAAGGCATCCTTGACAGTTGCGCAAAGGATGCTGGGAAGATGGCGCAGCCGTTTCACTATTTCCGGCCACTGATCTAAAAATATGTGGATCGAGCAACCAGTGTTTCACTTTTGAAGCCAATGAACATTTATGGCGGCCATCTTGGCGTGTCCACCTTGCTGTTACACCACTACGGTATACAGTAGAAAGGGTGGAACGACGCGGTGTGGACTGTCACTGCTGAAGGCGATGTCTTAGAATCGACGACGTAAATTCATATAAATATGGCGCAAGCCTTTGCTAATGATGGTATCGGAGAAGGAATGTCCAGTCACCCACTTGGCAGATGGATTGTATCATACAGCATCTCCTGGTACTCACCTGAGTCACTCATCTAAACAGTTATGTGCACCCCTGTTTATACCACCCATGTCTTCAGTAGTGGATTTTTTTAAACATAAATCACACTTTTATCAGTAAATATGAATGGCTCTTTCACTGTTAAATGTGATGTTGCAGAGGCATATGGAAGATGTCCTCTGTATTGTTTGGAAATTGACATAAAGACAATAAACATAGTCTTTTTACATTATTTTTTACATTTGTGTTGTTTTAAAATCCCTTCAATCTCATGTGTTATTCTGACCTGGTGAACACAAATGAAGGGTCCAAAATATGAACACCACTCAAGGGTTTTACAAATACAAGGTGATTTATGTATTACACATCTCTGATTCAAACAAAACAAATTATATTCCAGTTAAGGATAGACAATTCTCCCTGTAAAGAATAAACAGATTAAGATAGCAGATATGCCAGCATACAGGCTATACCATGACACCAATACAACATGCACATGATAAAAATAGAAATGCAAAGTTGCAAGTGCCTTATTCAAAACACGAGTGACGGTAATGTGTGAAGACCATCGGGATCTGCAGAAGCCATCTTCAGAGCAGATATAATTAAAAAAAAATTTTTTTTTAAGATGACAAGCAGCAAATGGCCCGAATCATCCCTGAATGTTGGCTGCTGTAGCAAGGACTCAGCCTTATGTGGTACATGCTCCATCCACTAGGTGAGCCACCAGGGTGCCCCTGAGTGGCTGTACATTGGCACCAATGTTCAGAGTACAAAATCTGACTTATGCACTTTCAGCTGGTTTAATTTAAATCTATGTAGATTGTAATTAAATTTGATCAAAATTGATTATTGAAATGTGCAGGTAATGCATGTCAATGAGTAGATTAAAGTTGAATCAAGTATAAATGAAAAAAAACTGTTGCTGTTTTCAGGTGTGTATACTATCCAGTAACTATCCAATGTAAACAGCAGCAAAGAGGTAGTTGATGCACATAAAGAAAAATAAAGAGTCTTGATCCAGACCAGGAAAACAAAATCAAAATAAATTACCCTCACCACAAAGAGACCTGGCCACTCGATACTATCTTGATGGTTTACTTGAAAATATTTGGACCTTATTCTTTGAAAACAGTGGATACATCATCAGTTAAATCACTGATACATCCTTAATCCTGTACACAGCCACTCATTTCCTTTTCAGTTCTTCAATTCAGAACAATAGTTTTAAGTCGCTGGCAACCCAGACAGCAAAAAGGGATATTTTCCAATCATTATATTCATGTGCAGCTTATCTGGCTGATAAAAAAGATTCTGAGATTTCTATTAACTCCATTTGGGCTGAGCCCCTCCTCTATTTAATCCCAAATGATCTCAATGTAGCGTTCTACAAAGCGTTTTCTAAGAACTCACCGCAATCAACTTTGACAACATCCAGGGTCAACTTGCCCACAAACATATGCCGATCCATGAAGGCATTGTGACTCAGAAAGAAATCCTGGATGTCCATAGACTCTTCATCCTCCATGTCATCCTCTATTTCATTTCCTAGCCCATGCGATGAGATGTAGTCAACAGTTATGGCGGTTTCCTGGGAGGCTTGTGTGTGGTCAGAGGTGTCTGAATCATGGGAAAAGCTCTTGATGTATGATGTCAGAGGATAAAGCAGTGTAGTCAGCTTCACCTCAGGGCTCAGACTGGGCTGGAGGAGGTCTGAGGAGACATCTCGGGTGATCACTCCAGGGGAGGCATTGCTACTGCTTTCCCTGCTCAAATCCTCTAAATCTAGAATAATGGGTTCTTCTTCCTCTCTAAAACTTGAGTTGCCAAGCTGAGGTTGGAGGGTAATTTTACCCTGTTTACCCTATTTGGAAAGAGATGTAGAGCCAGCCAAAGACAGTTAAAAGAACTTGACTACACAATGAAGAAAACATTCATAATTATGCGTGCATGGGAACACAGTTAATTTACTGTCAATACATACCTTCTCTGTGATACATTCCTTTGCCCAGTTGCTGTTGGAAGGATCCGGTACATCTGGCATGAGGCATTGAAAAAGTGCACAGAACCTAGAGGAAGAGAAGTGGACTTTAAAGGAAAAGGCGACCTTGGAATGTTCTCTGACTTTGTCCTGATTAACATATATAGGCCTCTTAATGATTTAAATTGTTTCAAACTGGTCCCTTGAAGTTGCATCTATTTCCTGATCCTGAAGGACTGTTTGTGATCCTTCCTTTTGATGCTCTTTGAATACCATTTAGTGTGTGACTGCGAACATTACTCCATTACCTTTGGTGCATGGCTGAGATCTGCCACAGAATCAGACCAATTAGGAGTGGTAATACACACAGGATTGGAACGACTGTATTGCTGTCCGCTGTAAATGAATTAAAAAAGACAGTGAATTAGGAAGAAAAAGTGAATGGATACATTTTTCATTATGTGAAAACAAAAGTAAATGTATCAAACAATGACGTGATATTGAATGTTTTTACATTGAATGATGAATCTGACTATTTCACCATGCGGGCCTTCTCCTTGTGAGGTCCAAGCAGTCACAGAAAGGGTATACGAGGCTGGAGGCAAGCCCCTTATGGTGTACATCCTCTCAGATGCAGGTATTGGGTCTGAAATGCATAATTCATTAACAAAAGCTGAAATAACCATGTTATATAATACAGAGTTTGTGAAATTAATGGTGTGTATAATTTTCCCCATAGCCTAGCAGACAATCTTTTCAAATCGGATGCGGCAGACTAATGGAATAGTTATGTTTTTATTCCATTTTGATTTAAGTGTGCTTTGCTCCTGTTAGTAAGCTGCGTTATTGTTTCTGGGTTGTAAAATAAGGTGTCATTTCACTAAACCCCTTATGAAGGTTCACACTCAACCACCTTTCCTATGAATGGGTGAGTATGGCACAACAGCCAGTCTGAGTACAGAGACAACACATAACTACAGGATTTAAGAGCAGCTACAACATACAGGTACAGTGGTAAGAAGGTAAGTGAGTAAGCCTTATCTAACTATGCAAGTTTGCCTCCTTACATTTTATGGTATATTTCTGTTTACAATCAAAGAAAAAAAATAAAGCATGCTAGGATTCATGTAATGTACACTGCCTCCTATTGGTAACAGGTGGACACTGGTTGTCACTATCCTACATTGTTGTCTATTGATAAGCCAGGGTAGTCGCTATCTACTGATATAACTCCTCCTCTCTTGACATAGGCACCATGTCAATGACTGTAAACAGTGGTTATCGGCTTCCCGCGTTAGGGTTACATTATACAAAACGATACTACAAGCTCACATGATGAGAGCGGGAATGCAGAACTGTTTAAAAGGGGGTGGAGTATATAAGAGATTGAGACACTTTACTGTCATTGTAGCCATACAACGAAATTAAGTTTGGTAACAGAAAAAAGCAGCAATAGAAAAATTAGAACTATAACAAGATCAATAATAGAGACTAGAGTAATAAGGTGAACATAAACTCCAGGTCTGGGTCTTGTGAATACACGTTACAGTTTCATAATTTCAGAGAAGTTCAAGTGAATCCTCAAAGACAGGCTGTCGGCACTGTTAAGTGTTGCTGTATATTGTAACCTGTGCTGCTGTATATTGTAACCTGTGCTGCTGTATATTGTAACCTGTGCTGCTGTATATTGTAACCTGTGCTACTGTATATTGTAACCTGTGCTGCTGTATATTGTAACCTGTGCTGCTGTATATTGTAACCTGTGCTACTGTATATTGTAACCTGTGCTGCTGTATATTGTAACCTGTGCTGCTGTATATTGTAACCTGTGCTGCTGTATATTGTAACCTGTGCTGCTGTATATTGTAACCTGTGTTGCTGTATATTGTAACCTGTGCTGCTGTATATTGTAACCTGTGCTACTGTATATTGTAACCTGTGCTGCTGTGTATTGTAACCTGTGCTGCTGTGTATTGTAACCTGTGTTACTGTATATTGTAACCTGTGCTGCTGTATATTGTAACCTGTGCTGCTGTATATTGTAACCTGTGCTGCTGTATATTGTAACCTGTGTTGCTGTATATTGTAACCTGTGCTGCTGTATATTGTAACCTGTGTTGCTGTATATTGTAACCTGTGCTGCTGTATA
>OMLC01055430.1:0-29613 GCA_900302585.1 Regalecus glesne
GTGTGTGTGTCAATTCAATTCTATTTATTTTCTCACATTAACAAAAATTACAAATTTACCTCAGTGGGCTTTATACAAACACACCATCCTGTCCCAAAAAAGAGGTGAATCAGTTCAACTGGATCAGAAGGTTATTGAGAAATGTTTCATCACTCACCAGGTGACTTCTTCAGTCTAAGCTGAGGGAACCCCCCCCTTATAAACAGTACATTGATACCACACAACAATAGACTGGGTTCATAGACAAGTTGGTTGATCAACTGCACATTCAGTGGCAATGAGCACCATTCACAAAGGATTGGGGAATATTTGCAATCACAGCATTGTAAGACACAGACAGATGTACTCTCAGGCCACCACCCCTATTCAAAGACGGTCGTTCCCTCTTTACATAAATGGCCTCCTTCACTCGCCTTTCAGACCAGCGTTCCTCCCTATCAAGGATGTGAACATCATCATCATCCTTGAATGAGTGTCCTCTAGCCTGTAGATGGGTGTAGACCACAGAGTCCTGACCTGATGTGTTGGCTCTCATATGCTGCACCGTCCTCTTAGCTAGCGTTTCTTTGGTCTCCCCGATATACAAGTCACTGCAGTACTCCCGGCATTTAACAGCGTACACTACATTACTCTGTTTTTGCGGGGGGGCCCAATCCTTGGGGTGGACCAACTTTCGGCGCAGTGTGTTCAGGGGCTTGAAAGCAACTGAGACGCAATGGTTGCTCTTTTTTGGTGATCAACTTTTTTTTTTCCGGGGGGAGCAGGGTGGGGGGAATTACAGACATATATAACACCAAAGCAAGCTGATAAAGGTAATAAAGTGAAGAAAAATGTTGGTGAGGTTGATAAGACAGTACATTAAGCAACAGTCATAGTTCAGCAGGTACAGTAAATCAGAACCAAAATGTCCTAGTTGATTTTGCCCCTAGCCCAAGAGATTATCTTGGATGAGAAGAGTTCCAAGGTTGTATAGTCTTTGGTCGCATCTTATTTAGCCACGCAGTTGTATGTTTCAGGTTGACACTGTTAACCAGGCTATGAATCCAGAATGATTTCATACACATGTCCGGGGTAGACCAGTTTTTCAAAATTGTTTTCTTTGGAGAGGTAACCATCCAAATACCATCTTTGACTGAATTTGCTTTAACTGGATATCCGAATTTTCATTAAGGGGACAAAAAGCAGGATTAGGAACATGAAAAATATCAAGTATATCTGCTAATGCTGAGTTTACATGACTCCAAAACTGAGAGATAACAGGACAATCCCAAAACATGTGTAATAATGTTCCTGGTGTATTAGTGTTGCATATATGACAGTTGTTATTTACTTCCAGTTTCATGAGGAATCTTTTTATGGGTTGTGATGTAAGCTCTTTGTATGGTTATGAAATGAATTAGTTGGTGAGCTAGGTTCTTAGAAGTCACAGTTAAATTGTCCCTTATTCTCTCCCAATCCAAAGTAATATTCATATTCCCCATCTCCCTGTTCCGTATGCATTTAATTGGTGAAGCCTTGGCCCTGTGCTGTATCAGTGAACTATATATTAAAGAGACTGAGGATCTACCCAATAATGGTCAATCCATTGTATAATCGGATATATTGGAAGAGGAGAATTCCAGGGAATGCCATATGTTTTTAAGGCAGATCTTAGTTGAAAGTAAAAAAAAATAAGAGGGCGCAGAAAGACAAAATCGTGTTCTTAAATCTTGTATGGAACAAAGACCTTGAGTGTCATATATATCACCCAAAGTATTCACTCCAAGCGCTGACCAAGATAGTTGGTAAAATTGCTTTTTACCACATAATAATGTCAGGTTATGCCATAGAGGTGTGTTCTGACAGAATTTAGAGGGGGCGCCCATCCAGCGTTCTGCTTTCCTCCATTCCTGTATCGAGTTTGTTATAATAGACCCAAATTTATTTTTTATTGTTCTGTTTGATACACCAGAAAATGGAATATCTTGCAGCTTGTGTGGTATTATTTTAGCAGATTCAATCAACTTCCATACAGTGGTAAACCCATGTGCTAATAGCTCTGATCTGAAAAGACCAATAGTAAATTTCAAAGTTTGGTACTGCCAAACCCCTTAGCAGTTTGGATCGCTGCATTGTATTCAGACGAATTCTAGGCCATCTCCATTCCCAAATAAAACTGGAGATCATGGTGTGGATGTCTTTAAAATAATTTGGAGGGGGGCAGAGTGGTAACACAAAAAAAGGGAATCGAGACGGGGTAATATGTTCATTTTAACTGTATTAATTCTACCCTGAAGAGAGATCTTTCGATTCCTCCATCTATGAATGTCTGATCTTATTTTACTTAGCATCGTGTTGAAATTGTCTCTGTTAATTTTATGTATATTTTAGATATTGTAATGCCCAGATATGTAAATGAACTTTTGGTCTGAATATAGGGGGGAATAGGAGCATTTTTGTATATACTATTTAGATGCATAAGTGCAGATTTCGTCCAATTGATTTTGTAGCCTGACAGGCTGCTGAAATAATCAAATTCCTGAATGACAAGGTGGATAGAGGTGTCAAAGTTATTTAGGAACAAGATTATGGCATCCGTATAAAGAGATATAATATGATTCTGATGACCAATTTTTATGGGGGAGGCCGTAGACTGCCTGATGGCTTATGCTAAAGGTTCCAGAGAAAGATAAAATAACAGTGGTGAGAGTGGACACCCCTGTCTTGTGCCACGCTGTAGGGTAAAGGGAGATGCGATTATTTCCCCGGTTAGAACACTTGCCAAAGTTGAGTGGTTAAGTGGCTTGATCAATGCTATAAAATTATGTTTGAAGCCAAGACGTCATAATACTGCCCACATGTATTTCCACTCTATCCTATAAAAGGCTTTCTCAGTGTAAAGTGAGAACACTGCACAAGGAGTTGTGTGTGTCTCTGCCATATCTGTAATGTGTAGCAGCCTTTTCATGTTATCAGATGCATAGCGTCCCTTGACGAAACCTGTTGGTCCTCATTGACTATAAATTGAATAACTTTTTCTAGGCGCAGTGCAAGTACTTTGGCATATGTCTTAAGATCACTTGTAAGTAGGGACACTGGTCTAAAACTAGAGCATTCAAATGGATCGTTTACATTTTTCAACAGCAATGTAATGAGTGCTGTTTTCTGATCTCTATGGAAGGTTCCACTCTTGATTGCAAAATTGAACAAATCAAGCATGAGTATGCCCACCATGTCCCAAAATTCTACATAGAGCTCTGGTAGAAGACCATCAAAGCCTGCTAATTTGCCTTTATTGAGACATTTCAAAGCTCTATGTTGCTCATCCAGCTCTAACCCAGCTTCCAGATCATTTTAGTCTGCTTGTTCAAGGCAGGGAAGCTCCAATTTGTCAAGAAATGTTTTACAGCTTGCGGCGTCATAAACATTTTCTGATTCAATAGATTTTCATAGAATTCTAAAAAAGTGTTATTGATGGCCTTTGGATTGGTTGTAATTTTTCCATCAGGCTTATTTATTGCTGGGATGTAAGCTTTTGTTTCACATTCCTTAAGCATAAGAGCCAGCAAGTGACTAGGCCTCTCTGACTCAAAGTAGTATGTTTGTCTTGTTCTATGCAGGATAAATTCTGCCTTTGATATGGCCAGTGTCTTGTATTAATTCTTCAAAGATGTCAGCAGTTTAGGTTGATCCTCTGAGTAGCTATCCTTTTGGACATTCCCTAATGAATTTATTTTGTTTTCAAGATCAGTGATCTGGGAAGCATTAGTTTTTGCCAGGGCTGAGGAGAATGAAATACGGAAACCACAAATAAAGCACTTTGTGGCCTCCCATAGGATTTGTGGATTGGGACAATCCTTTGTGTTAATATCTAAAAAGTATTTTAGTTGCTCTTTGAGTGAACTAAGAAATCTAGCATTAGTCAGCAAAGATGTGTTTAAACGCCACCTGGGGGATTTTGTCTTAATGTTGGGCTGATCAATGTTACATAATAATGGAGCTTGATCAGAAAGTAGCATTGGTAAAATGGTGATAGCTGTATATCCAGCAATCAACTTTGGGCTCAGAAAAATATAATCGATCCGGGACAATGTCTTGTGTCTATTGGAGAAGAATGTGTGCGTATGCAGTGGTATTCTGCATGCGCCAGATATCAACAAGACTTAAATCTTGGAATAATGCATTCAATAGGGTAGAAGAAACATTAGCTATACCATCTGAATTGAATTTATCAAGAAATGGATTAAGGACTGCATTGAAATCGCCTCCCACCACTAAAGAGATAATCTTGTTCTAAAAAATGTGCTTCCAATGTAGGAAAAAAAATCTCTGTCAGGCTCATTTGGGAAGTATATGGATGTTAATGTCAAATTATCATTGTTTATGCTAACATGGGTAAACGCAAGTCTTCCATTTTCATTTACATCAGCATTGGTGGTACTGATGATTCCCAGTTTATGCTCCAGAGGGTGGTCAAACCGTAAATACTGGTCTGTATGTGTGGGTTTGCGGTACACACTTACTATCAACCGTCCCCCAACACCAACCTTCACTTCACAATCTAGGAAAGCCAACAAGTCATCTTTGGCATCCTCCCTTGCAAATTTGATGTTGGTGTCCACTAAGTTAATGTGTTCAGCGAACTGGTATGTCCTGGGATTTGATTTTAACCCAGGTGTCATCCACATAGCTGAACCAGTAACTTGGTGGATTCCCTGGATATGAAGCCAGAGCCTTCCTCTCTACTTCCTCCATGTATAAGTTGGCCACTATAGGAGAAACAGGGGAACCCATAGCACACCCATGCTCCTGCCTGTAGTATTGTTTCTTATATGTGAAGTTCACAGACTGAAGACACAGTTTCAGCAGCAGACACACTTGGTCAGGATTAAGGGTGGTCCTGTCTCTGAGGGAGAGGTCGTCCTGTAATTTCTTATGCTCATTGCCACTGAATGTGCAGTTGATCACCCAACTTGCATATGAACCCAGCCTATTGTTGTGTGGTATCAATGTACTGTTTATAAGGGGGGGATGTTTGTTCTCAGCTCAGACTGAAGAAGTCACCTGGTGTGTGACGAAACGTTTCCAAATAAACTTCTGATCCAGTAAAATTGACTTACCTCTTTTTTGTGATTTCCATAACTGGATTATTGAGCATGCATCAAGATACACCATCCTGTCATGTCATCCTGTCATCATGTAATCTGAGACCGCAAGTTTGGCTTTTGCTTCTTCCTACTCTCTAATTTCCCTTCATAGAAAAGTACTGGAAGAGGGAAACTATCATCTCAATTTGGAGACATTTTAGATGCAATGGATGGCTATCTGCAGCCAATTCTCTTACAGCTTGGCTTCTACCTCAGGTGAGCAGCATAAGTCAGTTTTGACATCCACAAAGGTTCAAATAATTTCCTTCAGTTTTCCTGCAGCAGCTTTAGGAGAAGATTGGAAACTTTGAAATGAATAGATATTTAAGATTGATATTCTCCAGTTAATGGATGGATTCCTTTATCAGTCCCACAAGGGGGAATTAAGATTTCTCTGCATTTTAACCCACCCTATTGTATAGGAACAGTGAACAGCCAACATATGGTACTGGGGCAGCAGTGAGAGATTAAGTGTCTTGCTCAAGAACACCTCGACATGCGTTGATCAGTCCTATAATCTTCTGATTGCTGGATAATTGCTCTACCCACTGAGCTATGCTGCCAGTTATTTTGCAAAATAGCTATGTATGGTGACCATTTAGTTTGCCTGCAAAAGTTGTATTGTGTGCGGTGGTAGATGGGTGTTCACATGCAGGAAATTTATATATTTGTTTCTCATGTGTACTTGGGTTTTAATCATATACATCGGGTAAGTTTTACCAATAGCTATTGTTCCCAGGGTCTAATGACACTTCCTTTTATTTGAACTGGCACCTCACTACAGACTTTCTGATTCTCCCCTGACCTTATATCCCTTATACAGAGACCAGACCTCATCAGTAATCCTCCCTGAGCCAACCAGACTCAGCAAAAAGGAGGAGAAGAGGGGCTCAGAGAAAGGTGTGTTAAAGGAAAGCTCACTCCTGGTAGCCAATTGTTATCCTTTGGGCTCTCTGCTCCATAGACCCATGCCCACCAAATACCACCACCATCACTATTCCACCCTATACTATACAATGTACTTTATGGATCCAAGGCACCGGTTTGTTCAGCATCCTTTGTAATCCTACAGTTCAGCCTATTCAGTTGCACTGTCACTCTGTCCTCCAATTAACATTCTCTACAAATCGATTATCACTCACAAAATTGTACCCTCAGTATATTTGACAGTGCACTGCAGATTTATTAATGTCACCAATCGGCACATTGGACAGTATCAAAATGTATGCTCTGCCCATGTTAAGAAAAGAGAAGAGTGAAAAGGAATAATATTTTGTGGAACAGAGGCCCATGTGCAAAGTGATTAATGTTCTCAATTTTGAAACAAATTCTTGAATATTCTTAATTGTGACAGATTTTAATCCAAAATTGGCTTGAATGGCGATGGGAAGGTTGAGTTCATAACAAAATGAAATACAATTAGATTCATAAATACTTGGATAGTGAAACAATTTTCAAAATTTCAATCCTGCACACTACCACGATGGATTTGAAATGGAATAATTGAAATGCAATTGAAGTGCAGATTTTCACCTTTAATTTGAGGGGTTTTACATCAAAATTTGAGGATGGGTTAAGGAATTGCAACAATGTCCATACATAGTTCCCTCATTTCAAGGGACCAAAAGTTATTGGAGAATTGATTCAAAAGCTAATTCATGAACTGGTGTGGGCTATTTCCTCATTATGTCATCATCAGTTAAGCAAGTAAAGGTCTGGAGTTGATTTCAGGTGTGGCATTTTAATTTGGAACCTGGTACTGTGAATCCACAACATGCGGTCAAAGGAGGCCTCGTGGCAGGTGAAAGAGACCATCCTTAGGCTGTGTAAAAAGAGGAAAAAAAACATTTCTTCAGAAATAGCAGAAACATTAGGAGTGGCCAAATCAATAGTTTGGTACATTCTGAGAAAAAAGGAATGAGCTGGTGAGCTTGGTAACACAAAAAGGCCTAGATGTCCATGAAAGACAACAGCGGTTGATGATTGCAGGATCCTTTCCATGGTAAAGAAGACCCCCTTCTTACATCCTGTGATGTCCGGTCGACTCTCTAGGACATACGCATATCATTATCCAAGTCTACCATGAAGAGAAGACTTTACGAAAGCCAATACAGAGGGTTCACCACAAGGTGCAAACCATTCATAAGTCCTCATGAACAGAAAGGCCAGATTAGAGTTTGCCAAAACACATCTAAAAAAAACGCCGAGCTCTGGAACGGTATCCTTTGGACGGATGAAACTAAGACCAACCTGTACCAGAATGATGGGAAGAGAAAAGTATGGAGAAGGCTTGGAACGGCTCATGATCCGAAGCACACCACCTCATCTGTAAAACATGGTGGAGGCAGTGCGATGGCAGGGGCATGCATGGCCTCCAATGGCACTGGGTTACTAGTATTTATTGATGATTTGACAGAAGATGAAACCAGCTGCCCGAATTCTGGAGTCTATAGGAAATTCTGTCCGCTCACATTCAGCCAAATTCAGCAAAGTTGATTTTACAGCACTTCACAGAACAGATGGACAATCACCCAAAACATACTGCAAAAGCAACCCAGGAGCTTTTCAAGATAAAGAAGTGGAACATTCTATAATGGCCGAGTCAGTCACCTGATCACAATCTGATCAAGCATGTATTACACTTGGTTAAGACAATACTTAAGGCAGAAAGACCTGCAAACAAAAACAAAAAAGAACAACAACTGAGGACAGCTGCAGTCAAGGCCTGGCAAACCATAACAAAGGAGGAAACCTAGCGTTTGATGATGTCCATGGGTTCCAGACTACAGCCAGTCATCGCCTACAAAAGATTCTCAATAAAGTATTAAGAATGAACATTCTATTTATGATTATTTTCATTTGTCCAATTACTTTTGGTCCCTTGACATGAGGGGACTATGTAAGAAAATTGTAGCAATTACAAAACCCTTCCTCCAATTTTGATTTAAATATCCTCAAATAAAATCTGAAAGTATGCACTTCCATTGCATTTCAATTATTTCATTTCAAATCCATTGTGGCAGTGTACAGGGCTGCAATTGTGAAAAAGTTGTAATTGTCCGAATATTTATGGATCTAACTGTATGCTATTGAATTGTTTATCTGCATGTGAGTCCATGTGGTTGTATATTTGTTTGCATCTTTGTTTCTTGATTGTTTTGCCTGTGTCCATATGTTGTTTTGTGTATAGTGATTTCCCCAGAAGAGCTGGGACCGAACTTTGTGCTGCTGGCAGACAGGAGGTTGTTGGAGCTACCTCTGGAGGCTTTGTCAGTCCTACAGACAGAGAGACTAAGCTCGGTGTCCCGAGACTTCTCCCTTCAGTTCCTCTACAGTCGGCTGCAAAGAGAGAAGCCAGAAAAAGGTATGACTGTCCTTCATGTACACCCTTTTCATGTTCCTTGTCTGGGTCCCCTAAGGAGTCTGAATTAATTCAAATTCAAACGCCTTCCTTTCCAACATAATACAACAAAAAGAAGACTCAGTAAAGAATCCAACACATTTTATATGTTCGAAAAGGAGGAAGAGGAAGTTGCTACTTGTAATTTCTAGCCCCCTCTCTCTTAAGCAAGATCACAAAAGTTATAAAGATTACACACAGCTGAAGGACATTTATGGAACCAACAAGCATTACCTCCACTATGCACTCCTGCAGAAACTATGAACAGGTTGTTGAGACAATGCTCTAACTGGAAGGGTGTAAAATATCCTGAACTTGGTCTAAATAGTTGAATCAGGTCATCTGAATCGTAAAATAACAGTAAGAATCCCAATTTGGCAAAACTGCATTTTCATTTATTTGATAGCCTCTTTTCCTGCTAGATTGAGGAGTATGTGAGCTTTCGTGCGATCTGGCTTGTCACTGTGGGCTGCAGCTATGAAATTGTCGTATACCTGTTCAAATACTCAGCAGTTATCTGTGATTTTGTCATCAAACACCAGCGGGTCTGGACACCGAAATCCATCCGTTGCAGGTATGAATTAAGAAAACAAGCTTTTTAAAAGCGTAATGAAAAAATCTTGCTGTGCGCTGTGCACACATTTCACTCGGGGCTTTAATCTTAGTGACACCCCTGCCTTGAACAATGTCTATTATAGGCCCTGCTAGGGAGTAACTGTAATTGTCAGTCTCATGAGTCAAGTATTTTAGCCTGGAGCCAACCAACCATGACAGGAGATCTGGCCATGTGGGGTTCAGTTGACTCAGGGGATCCAACTTAAGGACCCATCCCTTTTAAGGTCAAAGGGTCCAAGCCACTCCCAACTGCTCCGGGAAACTGCCATTACTATTGCAGCAGATTTTGCTGGGTAGCAATCCCAGTCAGACCGGTTCCAGGGCCTGGTCAAGGCTGTCCAGGATCTGTTTTACCAGGTTTCAGTCCTCACTGTCCTCTTCACCTTGAATGCCCAGCTTTCAACCTCACTGGCTCCCCCTGGTGCCCCAGCACCAACCCTTAGCCCTGCTTTAGCCTCAGCAGTAGCCCCACATGGTCAGTCTTAGACCCTACAATGCAGACTTCTTGGAGTAATGTGGTTCCTTCCTAAAGTGTGAGTACATCTTCCACCACCAGCCAAGTAATTACTCGACAGACGTTGCATGGATTGGTTATTGCCACACTCACTACTGTTGAGGCTCTGAAGTGGGTCCATGCAGCCCTTGGACTAGGCAGCCAACTCTGTGATGACTACGCTGCCTTTAAGGTGGAGTTCCCGTTGGTGTTTGATCACACTGCTGATGGCCCGGATGTCAATGCGTGCCTCACCACCATCCAGCGGAGTAAGCACTCGGTGGCCACCTATGCCACCGAGTTCTGCACCTTGGCCATTGGAAGTAGGCAGAATGATGTAGAACTGCATGTGGATTTCTGTAGGGGTTTGAGCGAGTCCTTCAAAGATGCCCTGGTCCCTGACCATCCAAGCTCCCTCAACCATCTAATTTCCCTCGCCATGGAGATTGATCAGTGCACCCAGTAGAGGGCGTGTGAGTGCGCACGGTGCCACTCTGCTTCCGAGGCATCTGGATATTCAGGAGGCAGGTCTGCCCCCTGGAGCCCCACATAACCAACTGTTGTCACTCCTTACACTGAGGAACCCATGCAGCTAGGATAAGTTTGCCTCACCATGGTGGAAGAGGGCTCAGGGGTTGTGTCCCTACTGCAGTGTATCCCTCCCAGCCAAAGAGACTAGTCTTGCCTGAAGCGGGATTCCTGGTATGTATCATCAACCATTCTATTTGTAGGACCAGCGGCTCTACTCTGAGTCCCTCATGTATGTCTGAGCTTCTCACCCTATCTCTAAGGGAGACACCAGACACCTAAGAAACCTCATCTCAGCATCTTGTATCTGTGATCTTGTTCTTTCAGTCATGACCCTGCTTTCATGGCCACATGAGAGAGTGGGCACAAACATTGAACAACAGATCGAAAGCTTTGCCTTCTGGCTCAGCTCTCTCTTGGTAACGATGGTTTGGTAATGGGGGCGCAATACCGCTCCAGCAGCTCCAATTCTCCGGTCCAACTTATGCTCCATTCTCCCCTCACTTGAGAACAAGACCCCCAGATACTTGAACTCCCTCACATGGGGTAAGGACTCATTCCCTACTCGGATTAGACAATCCTCTGGTGTCTTGCCTAGAACCATGGTCTCAGATTTAGAGGTACTAATCCTCATTACAATACAATACAATACAATACAGTCATTTAGCAGACGCTTTTATCCAAAGCGACGTACAAAAAAATTTGCTTTCATTCCAGCTGCTTCACACTCAGCTGCAAATCGATCCAGTGAGTGTTGGAGTTCAGAGACCGATGATATCATCAAAACCACATCATCTGCAAAAAGACGTGACTTAATCCTAAATTCACCAAATTGCAACCCCTCTCTTCCATGACTACGCCTGGGGATCCTGTCCATGAATATCACAAACAGGTTAGATGATAAGGAGCAACCCTGGCGGAGGCTAACCCCTACTGGGAAGGAGTCTGATTTAAAACCCAGAACTCTGACACAACTCTCCCTTTGGGCATAGAGAGATCGGATGGCCCTGAGTAGTGACCCTCCTATCCTGTACTCCCACATAATTTCCCACAATATATCCCAGGGGACTCGGTCAGTCTCTTAAGATTCAAAGCCTTCAGCATTTCTGGACGGCTCTCACTAATCCCTGGGGCTTTGCCACTGTGGAGGTTTTGGACTACTTCAGTGACCTCCTCCAGGGAAATTGATGTTGATCCTCCATCATCCTCCAGCTCTTTCTCTATCCTAGAAGGTGGGTTAGTTGGGTTCAGGAGTTTCTCAAAGTGTCCCTTCCATCGTCCCATTACCTCCTCAGTTGAGCTAAGGGGTGGGCAAACTTTTTGGCTCTGGGGCCAAATTGACTTTTAAAATTTGACAGACAGGCCGAGTCAGCACAAGATATGGTACATATAAAAACCTTATTTATTAACAGTACATATTAACATAAATAGAAAAAGCATTAAAAGCTGCATTTATTAAAGCATTAAAGTATTAACATACTTTTTAATGAGAACAGTGTTGTTGATCCCCTATTTTAGCCAGTGTAATGAAGTCTGGTGTTAATCCTGTTGTAGCAATTCTCAAAACAGATCTGAGGTGTTCATCACTCATCTGGGATCTGTGGGGTGCTTTGTTGATGTTCATCACACTAAAAGTCTGTTCAGACACGTATGTAGAGCCAAACAACACCAGCATCCTCTGTGCCATCTTCAGGGTATATAGAAATAGGCTGCACCTAATGAAGCATAAAACTCTTCCAGTTTCAGGGAGTTGAACTTGTCCTTTAACACCATGTCACATTGGAGATCAATCAGTTCCAACTGCAACTCCCGTGGCACCGTTTCCGGGTCTTGTGAGAATGGACATGACACCAGGTTAAGTGCCCTGTCAATTTTTCCAAAATCACAAAACCGACGGCAGAATTCCTCATGCAGGTCATCTAGTGATTTCCTATATTTTTTCACATGTTGCGGGGCCTCTTTTAACGTAGCCAGTGTAGGAAAATGAGAAAATGACTTGTCTGACAATTGCTTCGAATATAAAACCAGCTTGGTTTTGAAGGCTTTGACGCTTACTTGCATTTCATGCACAAACTGGTTTTCCCCTTGTAGCTTCACATTCGGCTCGTTCATGTGTCAGTATGTCCACAGTAAAAGCTAATCACAAAGCCAATCTGTGTCATTCAGCTCAGGAAAATTGTGAGTATTCTAAGTAGCTCCAAAAATGAAATTATCTCCGGTTTGAGCTCCCACAGACGCTGACATACTTTTCCCAAACTTAACCAGCGGACATTAGAATCGTAAAGTATGGCTGTGTGATCAGCATCAGTTTCTTCAAGAAATTGAAGAAACTGACAATGGAGAAGTCCCTTGCGCGAATAAAGTTAACGAGTTTCACAACTGGCTTCACTACGTGGTCAAGCTGCAGCACGGATTTACAAAGTGCTTCCTGGTGAATTATGCAGTGTAGGAAAATAATCTGCTGGTCAGGGTTGTCCTTTTTCACCCTGTCTTGAATTCTCTTGAGCATTCTGGCGTTTTTTCCGGTCAGATTTGGTGATCCATCTGTGGTAACGTTGGCGAGCGTACTCCAAGGTAACTTGTGCCACTCTATGACCACTGACACGCTGTTAAAAAATCTTCTCCCCGTGTTTTTCCTTTAAGGGATTCCATCTCCAAAAACTCCTCCGTTATCTTGAAATTCTCGTTAATCCCTCTGATAAAAATTAAAAGCTGAGCAGTATCCTTTATATCATTGCTTTCATCCAGTGCCAAATAATATAATGTAAATGACTCAGCTTTTTTGTTTAGCTTACTAGTTAAGTGTTTGCCAATTACTTCAATATGGCGAATCACTGACCTGCGTGATAAGCTAATTTTTTCAATTTTTTTCTTTGCTCTCAGGACATAAAATACTTGCTGTCTCTATCATACACTCTTTAAGAAACTCCCCTTCGGATAAAGGCTTGCTGGCTTTTGCTAGTTTGAATGCCAGTAAATAACTTGCCTTCATGCTTGCTTCTTGGATCGAAGTTGCTTGAATAAAGGTGTTTTGCTGAGCCTGCAAGCTAGCTACCAACTTGTCAGCGGTGGCCATACGTTCTTGTGTTGAAAGGTTGCTGGTGTAATTAGCATGCTAGGTGGAAAAGTGTCGGCTGATGTTGTATTCTTTTAAAACCGCAACGGTTTCTTGCCAAATAAGAAAAACAGCCTTGGACCGGCTTCAGGGAAAATGTATTTAGGCATCCATTCTTTCTTAAACACCCGGCACTCACTGTCGACTTTTTTTAGACATAGCTGCAGATGGGTTCTAATCTTACCAGTAGAAAGAAGAGAAATAATAAGAAATGGCGGTCTCTCTAATTCTTCTTCTCTCATCCAGTGACTGCGCCTGCTGCACCGTCTGGTGTTGAAATGCCCGTCCTTACAAGTCAAAATGAAATTAATGCAATCTTTTACATCAAACATTAATTAACTACCAATTTTCGGCGGGCCGGATTAAAAAGACCAACGGGCCGTATCTGGCCCGCGGGCCGCAGTTTGCCCATCTCTGTTCTAGAACCTATCTAAGCGCTCATTGGGTGAAAGGTGAGAAACACCCTGGGCGTGTCATTCCATCTCAGGACTTGAGCAGAAAACGGTTCAGTGCCAGAGATGGGGACTCGAGTTTGCGACTCGGAGTCGAGTTTGACTTAAATTGCGCACACAAGAGACTTCAGACTTGACTCGAACACGCACTGAAAATACTTTAGACCGACTCGGACTCGTGAACAATTGTGTTTTTTTAGCGTATTAATTGAGGAAAATCTGAAACGTCTGATGAGCTTAAGGCAATCCCTCCTTTTTGTCATGGTAACAACCGTATGACGCAGCGTGTGCGCGGCTCACGCACACGTACTCAGATGACGGCAGTTATCATGGCGACAGGCAAACCTGCAGCTGCACCTTTTGTAATCACGTTTGGTTACAGAAACGTTCAACGGGACGGCACTAACAGGAAGCGCAGATTGCAAACTCTGGGGTATCAAAATTAAGGACGCTGGTTCAACAACGTCACATTTGATCAGGCACCTTAAAACTCACCCGGATCAGCACGTCAAGTCACGTTAGCACATATGGACGGTTAAGTTAGCAAACATGTTTAGCTCAGTATCAGCTATGTATTGTTAACTTGGTTTCCTACTAGTTTTGCAACTGAATATTTGAAAATATGAAGTAGTGTTTTTGTTTGCCACACTTGTTTGCATTGAGTGGCGTTGATATGAAGTAAAAAATGTAACTTTACGTTACTTTCAGCTGCCACCATCTACTGGCTAATGTTAAACAGAAAAATACAATTATACTGTCGGCTTTCATGCATGCAGGTTACAGGTTTATTTCTGCCAGTTATATAAATGAGGTTGTTAGTTTGTTTTCAAGTGGTGAGGACTGCTTTTGATGCAAGTCTGACAATCTTAATTGTAGTTGTGTGTTGTTGTTTTTTGCTTGGTACAGTACTGTTTCAGTTTTTGTGGCAAAGTGTTTCATGAAGGAATTATTTCTAATAACAAATGCCTACATCTGCAATTTTTCCTTCAATTGCTTTTAGCCAAAAGTTATTTCTGTATCTTTTAGTCTCCTATTTATCTTATAGTAAATAACAATGATTAATAAAAATCGATAAATGAGACTTTTGGCCTAGCCTGACCGGCTCCCTTTACTATTTAGAATTCTTTCTCATCGACATCATGATTGCTCTATAATTGAATAAGACACAACCTACTTTGCATATAAATTGAATTTCAGATGCTCAAATTTGTTGTCTACAGATGTATTCAAGGTAATTTAGCAGGGATAAAAAGATTAAAACCCTTCTTTATTGACTTATGTACTCTTGTGTGTTTGATAGTGTAAATGCTTTATAGATTCTTATTTCTGAAAGCTAATTCACAGTCTGGTCTGCAAAGTTAACCAGCCAGTCTCTTGTATATGTACAAGCATGGATACACACACCCCCCCCACACACACACACACACACACACACACACACACAATGTCCCTCATAAGGGGAGAGAAAGGGAAAACTTTCCAGGGCCCATCGGGGCAAGCAATAACCATGTTCATTCTGAATATAACCAAGGATAATGACAATACTTACGATGGAGGGGAACTGGTTAAACAGTTGGACTTTAATAACATCATAAAGGACCCTACATCCTGTAAGACAAGGAAGATGGCTGTATGAGAGGCAAAAATAATACCATAAGTTAAGAAAATGCATGTTCTACTCAGAAATGTGTGATGTATATGTTATAGATCTTTGTTGACTTTGGTGTGTGTCAAATAATTATATTATGGTGTGTGTGTATGCGGTGTCTATGGCTATGTAGCTCCTGTTACTGAGTAAGTCTCTCTCAGTTCACACAGAGAGGGAATGTATGTGTAAATATTGATTTTACGATATGAGTAAAGCAGATTATTGCTGTTTTGTTGTTGTTTTTTGGGGTTGGATCTTTTCAGTGAACCAGCCATTTATCTGGGTGGACCTGCACACACAAACACTATGTGACTGAAAGTGTGTGGATACCTCTTCTAATTAGTGTGTTAGATATTTCAGCTATAACCCTTTCTATCAGGTACATAAAATCAATCATACAGCCATGCAATCTCTTTGGACAAACATTGGCCATAGAATGGGTCGTCTTGAAGAGCTCAGTGATGTCACCTTTCCAACAAGGCACTTGGTCAAATTTCTGCTCTGATAGATCTGCACCAGTCAACTGTAGGTCTGTTATTATAAAGTTGAAATGTGTCAGAGCAACAATAGTTCAACCGTGAAGCGGTACAACATACAAGACCACAAAACTGGACCACCGAGTGTTGGAACTGTGTAAAACTCATCTGTTCTCAGTTTCAGCACTCACAACCAAGTCCCAAACTGCCTCTGGAAGTAACTCGAGCCCCAGAACCCTTCGTTTAGGGGCGTCAGGAAATGAGTTTGCATGGCTGAATAACCACACACCAGCCTAAGATCACCATGAGCAATGCTGGAGTGATGTGAAGCACACTGCCATTGAGCTGTTGAACAATGGAAACACATTCTCTGTATTGATTAATCATTGCTTACAATTTGGCAATCTGATGCACAAGTCTGGATTTGGCAGTTACCTGGAGAACACATAATACTTGCCTGAATTTATAGTGCCAACTGTAAAGTTTGATGGAGGTGACATAAAGGTCTGGGGGTGTTTAGGCTTGGCCTCTTAGTTCCAGTAAAGGGAAATGTCAATACTATGATGGCATTCTAGAGAATCGTGTGTTTCCAACTTTTGGCAACAGTTTGGGAATAACAATTTCCCCATGAGGTCCATAAAGACATGGTTTGCCGAGTATTTTGTGGAAGAACTTGACTACTATACAGAACACGGACCTCAACTCCATCTAACAGCATAGCTCAGTGGGTCGAGCGGTTGTCTGGTGATTGGAAGGTTGCAGGTTTTATCATTAATCCTGTAGAAAGTATGTTGACGTGTCCTTGAATGAGACACTGAAGCCCTAATGGCTCCCTGGGCGCCACATGGTGGGTGCCCACTGCTCCTATAGGTTAGATTAAATGTAGATAATTGTAAATTTCCCCTTGTGGGACTGATCAGGGAACTCTTATTATTATCAACACATTTGGGTTGAATTGGCGGCCCTCTCCCCAATATTGGTAGCTGAATAGAACCAAATCCCAACAGCTATGTTTCAAAATCTAGTCAAGGACCTTCCCAGAGAAGTGGAGGCTGTTATACGAGTAAAGTGGGTACCAAATATATTAATACCCATGGCTTTGGAATTTGATCTTCAAAAAGAGTATGGCCAAGAGTTTGACATCTGAACATCACACCTGTATGTGCTTGTTGTTGCTCAGGGACATTTCCATTTCACTAAGACAGATTTACAGTTGACCGAGAGGTCTACCAGGGCAGTAAGTAATTTGACTAACTGGCTCATTGGAAAAGTGCCATCCTGTAACAGTGCCAATATGAAAGTCACTGAGCTCTTCAGTATGACTCATTCTACTGCCAATATTTTCCCATAGAGATTGCATGGCTGTATCTGTGATTCCATGCACCTGTTAGCAATGAGTGTGGCTGAAATAGCCAAACGCACATACTAGAAGGGAGAATCCACATACTTCTGGTCTCATAATGTGTGTGTATACATAGAGGCACAATCCATTGTAAAGTTATGTTTAGGTTTCTCTCTTGTGGGTTTGGGGTGACATTACAGCGTCATGGTATGCAGACTGTGATTGAAATTACAGTCATCATTCTGTTCACATCCTGAACCAACTCAATGATAAGAAATATAATTAATATGAAAGAAATATGGAAGTTTAATGGACATTTCTTAGAGCCCTCCGGTATTGGTAAATATTATAATGTAAAATTGAAGAACATGAACTTGCTTATTTTTAGGTCAATTTATTTACATAGCTCTTAAAGACAAAATAGGTTTCTGGCTACTGTTTTCGACCCGTTTGTAGACAGTAATAACAACCACCACCTTCATAACACTATAGATGTCGTTAAGAAGGTGAGGGACATTGACATGGAGGAAGATGAAACTATGGTCTCATTTGATGTTAATTCTCTCTTTGTGTGTATCCCTGTTGATGAGACAGTTGAGGTGGTACATAAGAAATTGTAGGATGACCTCTAGCTCAGAGACAGGACATCCCTTAACTCTGACCAGTGGTGTTGGCTTCTAAAACTGTGTGTTCAGTCTACATCCATTACATTACATTACATCACAGGCATTTAGCAGACGCTCTTATCCAAAGCGACGTACAAGTACATAGAGTCAAGGTACAAAGGATACTGGAGCAACACTAGAAGCTAGATAACAATCCTAGTGCCATCATAAGACTCCGACGCAACATCAAATAAAACACACAAGCCTAAAATAAACTAACAAGATTTCATGTGCCTAAACCAAGTACACCAGGTAGGAAAGGAATAGAGCTAAAACTAGGAGTTAGTGTCTTGATGCATGCTCATTAATCCAGGTAGGGAAATCACAAAAAGAGGTGAATCTGTTCAGCTGGATCAGAAGTTTATTGAGAAACGTTTCGTCACTCACCCTGGTTAAGTGTGGATACCCTAACTGGGCGTTTGTTAAAGCCAGGAAGGGTCCCAGACAGAGCTCCAGCCAAGTGGAGGGAGGGGAGGAGCCAAAGCGTAGACCGGTGGTGATTCCGTATGTGGCGGGAGTGTCGGAACAGCTGAGACTCATGCTTTCAAAACATCGCTTCTCAGTTGCTTTCAAACCCCTGAACACACTGCGGCAAAAGTTGGTCCACCCGCAGGATCGGGCCCCCCGGCACAAACAGAATAACGCAGTGTACGCTGTTAAATGCCAGGAGGACTGCAGTGACTTGTACATCGGGGAGACCAAACAGACGCTGGCTAAGAGGATGGCGCAGCATAGGAGAGCCAACACGTCGGGTCAGGACTCTGTGGTCTACACCCACCTACAGGCGAGTGGACACTCATTCAAGATGATGATGTTCACATCCTTGATAGGGAGGAACGCTGGTTTGAAAGGGGGGTGAAGGAGGCTATTTATGTGAAGAGGGGATAGGGGTGGTGGCCTGAGAGTACATCTGTCGGCGTCTTACAATGCCGTGATTGCAAATATTCCCCAACCCTTTGTGAATGGTGCTCATTGCCACTGAATGTACAGTTGATCACCCAACTCTCATATGAACCCAGCCTATTGTTGTGTGGTATCAATGTACTGTTTATAAGGAGGGAAATCTTTGTTTTCAGCTCAGACTGAAGAAGTCACCTGGTGAGTGACGAAACGTTTCTGAAATAAACTTCTGATCCAGTTGAACTGATTCACCTCTTTTTTGTGAGTAGCAGCAGCTAGCTAAAAGCCAAAGTAGTTAATGTTATTTGTTAGTCACAAAGGAAATATGTTACTTGCAGAAAGCCTTCATTTGACTGTTGGTTGAGTAAATGAAATTCCTAACTTGCATGCTGACTCTCA
Source organism: Regalecus glesne (assembly GCA_900302585.1). Taxonomy (NCBI): domain Eukaryota; kingdom Metazoa; phylum Chordata; class Actinopteri; order Lampriformes; family Regalecidae; genus Regalecus; species Regalecus glesne. The sequence goes on from OMLC01055430.1 coordinate 19,160, forward strand.
CTCACTGTTACAGTCCCAGGATAGATAGCCAGCAGAGTGTCAAGACTTCTTGATTTCTTATGAAAACTCAGTGACTTTGGGCTGGGGATAGAACCATAATCTCTAATGACTAGATGACCACCCTATCTCCTGCACTATGCCACTCCTATGAGAGATGAGGTGGTAGTGCACACAAAATCAACCTGTGACTGTTTGATGAAAATCATGGTTTTGCATACAAAAGAAAAAAAAAACATTCCAACAAGAGCCAAATCATATGGATGTGACTAGTTAGCGTTTTCAGTGGCTGTGGACAGGTTGATGGTCACATTCTGGAGCTCTACTCTTTACCTTGTTCTAATGACATTAGCTGTTATTTTTGGTCATTCATACACATTGTTATGAAAAGGGGGAAAGAAAAATAAACCAGATAAAAGTGTCTGATTCAAACAAATGTTGTTGTATTTTAAATTGCCATTGAAACAGAGATGCTTCATGCTAATGAGCTGGCAGGTCCATTTGGCAGGGGTAGCTAACCATGTGCCATTGATAACCATGTGGACGCTGGTTTTGATTCCAGCCTAACTCAACACCAGCTGATTTCCCTGATTAGTTCCTCTCATTTGGTTGAAGCTGTGTAAATCAAAATCCCTCCGTGCAGAGTGCATTTGGAAAGAAAACCTGTATACATGTGGCTCTCCATTGCACATGGTTTCCAACACCTGCACTGCTGAGTCACTTCACGGGAACAAGCTGTCCTCTCTCTGACCAGAGCAAGGTAGAGACTGCAATGTTAAGAGTAAACGGACTAGAGTAGCTTAGCGGTCGTGCACACATCAGGAAATGACAAGCCAGGATTTGTGGTTTCTAACCAATCACAGGACATCAGGAAGGGCATCCAGCCTTAATCCCCCATGCCCCATCTAGGTCCATGCCCAGCCCATGAGGGAGGGACTAATCGTGACATGTAAAAATGGACCTGCTCTCCAAAGTAAGAAACAACCTGTAAGAGCCCCCATTTGAACTAGAAACCCTGATCTCAGTGTTATGATAACAGCAGAGTAAAACATCCGGTGTTATTAAGGAGTAGGAAGGAGTGTTGCTCCCTGGTCCAGAAAAAAATAATGCCAACAGAATGTTGTTTTTTGATGTCCACTTAAGTCCTGGACACTGGGTATATCACAAAATCGGTGAATCAGTTCATCTGGTCGAGAAGTTTTTTTTAATGAGAAATGTTTCGTCACTCATACAGGTGACATCTTTAGTCTGAGTTGATTACAGCAGCAGCCCCCTGACCCTTATAAACAATACGGTTACATGTCAATCCAAGCAAAGGATGGTTTCATATGCAAGTTGGCCTAGAGCCCCAGTGGCTCAACAGGGAGATCATATACCTGGGAGTCATGTGTTGTGGGTTTTTATCATGAGCTCAGTAGATTTGAGGCATTCCTTGTAAAGCAGCTTGAGTGGTCACTAGACTAGAAAAATGCTATATAAGAACAAGTCCCTTTACCATTTCATCATTGGGGTGGAGCAACTTTTAACATGGCTTGTTTGGGAGTTTGAAAGGCACTAAGACACGGTCTTTGAAAAGTACAGATCTCAACTGTTCTGAAACTCCCGCCACATACGGAATCTCCACTGGTTTACGCGTAGGCAGCTGTTCATCTCCCTTTGGGTGGTGCACTGTTTGGGAGGCTTGCTGGCTTCAACAAATACCCACTAAGGATATCCACACTTAATCAGGGCTTGTTTTATGTGGGGTGTCACCCCCTTCCCGGTCGCTTTGTCAGTGGGGACATTGTTAGCTTGGTGGTACAGGGCCCTGCTCATTCCGAGTTTGTGCTCCAGTTGGTGGTGAGAATCAGACCTTCAGTACTGATCCATATGTACGGCTTTAAGGTGAACATCAACAATCAAATGCCCTCCCATCACCAACTTTAATTCCACAATCTAAGAAGGCCAACTTGATATTTTTTTACATCCACCCTGGTGAACTTTATGTGATTGGCGAAATGTGGTACTTCATGAGATTTAATTTTATCCCAGGTGTCATCCACATATCTGACTAGGAGGTATCCCTGGATATGAGGTCAGATCCTTCTTCTCTACTTCCTCCATATACAAGTGGGCCACTTTCGGGGAAATTGGGGAACCCATAGCACACCCATGTTTCTGCCTGTAGTATTGCCCCTTCTATGTGAAGCTCGTAGACTGAAGTCCTCCTCTCACAAAGTCCCATCCATCCATTCGGTTTGAGTCACATAGACCTACATCAAATGATGCTCTGAATGCCATTTCATAGGACCAAGAATTATTAGAAAGTCCAATGTCTCTGGTCTTTTAGCTCTAAATTATGATTCCTCTTCTTCGGATCACGGCCTCGTTAAAGTTGACCTTTTCCTCCAGGTCTGAGCCTAATGCCACCCACTGTATAGTTTTGAATAATGCTAAAAAGTGGAGGAGGGTGGGGTGAACATTTGAGGCAGGATTAAGTGGGGAAATCTGTAAGATGGCCTGGTGCAAGTCAACAGCTCACTACCACACACCAATGTAACCATTCCCCTCCACTTCTTTTTACAAATATGTTGCCCATACTCATTTGCCATGACAAGTAACTTGAGCTTTGAAGAACAAAACTCACTAAACTGTATGCTACATATGCATCCAACTTAATAGGACTTGAACTGGTGTGAATGTGTCAGTGATGCTCATATCGTATTTTGCTGTGATTTATTAATTTTGGCTTATAAAATGCCTAAGTTTATGCACAATAAATGTATAACTCAGGATGTTTATGATTTGCTAATTTGTTTTCTCCCTCTTCTTATCTTTACAGAAAATCAAGATTGCTGCCTTGCGCATGTATACATGCTGTGTAGAAAGAATCAATTATGATGAGTTTTTCCAAAGTAAGTCTACAGGAACAAATATGCATGATGGAATTCCACTATGTTGACACATCAGCAACGTATTTTGTAGGTCTTTTTGTTACAGTTGCATAATAGCTTTGTGCTAAATGTGCACTGGCGACGCAAATAAATTGTTACAATATAACAAAACAGGTAATGTTGATACAAAAACAACATATGTTGTACACACCGGGTGTGTGGTTACATGTGATCTAATTAGTAGAATATTATGCCAACTCTGACAGGTTTGTATGGGTTCTCTTCACTCTTTGGTAGACCATGGCACTAATAATAGTCTTGCTTCCAGCACCATCCATGGTGTTGGGTAAATTTTAAACAAACTTTTGAAGCTGACAAAAATAGCAAAGCAGTTTGTTTCCATCAAATGGTGATAACCAACACACGGCCTCCCTTGTGTGCTGGGCATTAACAACAGTTAGAGGATCCCAATAATTATTGCTCTGCAAAACACCTCATGCAAAAGCTAACCGTTACTGACTCCCAGGAGAGAGAAGTTGTCTTGGGAGTCTGCAAGACTGATATGTCATTGCCAGGGCTATGCTTAGGTTCTCACCACAGAGGGGGTAAAGCATTCTCAAGGGCCCCCCTCTGATAAATTTATTTTAAAATTCTCAAGACAACCGATCTATCCTATCAATAAACACTTGTCACTTGTTGAGCCAAGTAAAGTAATGTCTAAGAAAACAGGCAGTGAAACCACTTTGTCAGACGAGCCTTTTACGAAGAACAAAAAAATAAATCATGTTGCCAGTCACATTAAAATGTTTCAGCACTGAGGAGAGCATGACACACTAGCATCGATCGGCAAACTGTTCAGCACCACCGTTAATAGACAGTAGTAGGCCAGGTGCACTGTCTCAGTATCATATATTTCTTAAACAGGAATAACAGTTATAACATGAACACAATGATCAATAACACCACAGGGCCCATTCAAACACAAGATAGATGCACAACACTATACATGGCCTACTCAAATAAAATAGACATAGCAGTATCATTATAGTCGTGTCACTCGAAGTGAGTGTGACTGTCCTCACCAAATCCTTTATGGATGGATACCCGTTTGTGACTTTGTCTAACATGGTTAGACCAGTGCACAGACAGCCACCACATAGTCCTTGACAGATCTGGATCAGGGTCTAATGGCATGATGTAGCCCTCATTCGCCTTCCCAGCCATTGTGATGTATTCCTAAAGTCAGCCATGATCCTTCACCTGTTCCATCACTAAGTTTTTTTTTACCACAACAAGGTGACAATTTATGGAGAAGACATAGTGGTATACAACATTCTACAGGGTCTTTTCTAACATTTGGGAGATGAACTCATATTTATAGAGCTTTTTTCTCATTCAGTAACCACTCAAAGTACTTAAGAATGAATGCCTCACTTGGGTTCAATCCCCAGTTCCTTCACGAAGGATGTTGAAGTGTCCTTGAGCAAGACACTGAACCCATAATTGCACTGGACAACAGAGGACAATTAGCCTGATGGTTAAATCTGGCTAACTTACATTTTAAATGTTCATCAATATGCACTGTCCCTATAAAGGAGATTATTATCATCATTTAAAAGAATAATTTTACTTCACCCTTAGTTGCATATTCTATAATGATACACTAACAAAAGCACAATGCATAGTTGGAACACAGATATATCACAGAAGAAACATGTCAAATAAATAGAGGTTTGAGTTGTCTGCATCCATTCCATGAGTTTGTAAAGTCATTCATTCTTTTTCCAGTCTATGAAAGCTAAAAATTATACTAATTTAAATGTCTCTGTACAAAACTGATGTAGAGCTCAGTGGGTTCATTGTAAAGCTCTTTAAGTGGTTGTTAGACCCGAAAAGCGCTATATAAGAACAAGTCATTTACATTTTTGAGGGTGAGGTCTGTTGTCAGCCTCGGATGTAATGTTTGGAACCTCACCCAAACACCGCTTGTGCCATGGCATGTTCCTCCAGCGTAGTGTGACACATAGTGAATTCATGTGTTGGCAATGGTATTCCTCTAGACCAAAGTAAACACACTCATAAACAAGTGTGCTTACACACAATCAGAGCTCAATGTTGTTAACACACACACACACACAAACATATAGGCGTTGGTCCTCAGACTAGTCCAACTAGACATGATTGGTGCCCAGGGACTGTCACCACCTGCCAGACACATTTACATGGCACTTTACGACCTGGCACACCTACAGATATACAAACACACACTTGGAGGGACATGCTTTCACTCGTTCTACATATGCTCAAACACTATTGCTTGTGTTACAGTATATTTCAAACCTGTTGTTTCATGTGTATTTTAGCTGGTGTATCTTCAGTATGCATTGTCCCCAAGTGCACATAGGATACGTTGATGAAGGTTTGGTTTCTGAGGGAAAAAAAGAAAGTACAACTGCTTCTTTTACGTTTTTAACTTTCTCATCCAGGGACACAGGCTCACTAAATGTGCTGTTTCTCAAAGAGTTGTGTATATATCCAGACATGCAGAAATTTCACTCTTGCATTAAGTTAATAGTAGTCACCTGATAATATTCAAAATAAGAGGTTTGTGTTTTACATGTAATGCTTTGGGTAGCTGTTTTTTTGTGAAAAGGCTTGTCTTACACCACCTCACTGTAATATTAATGTGTGTGTGTGTGTGTGTGTGCGCGTGTGTGTCATAGAATGTTCACTCCCTGACACGCTCAACTCTTGGTTCCTAGTAGCACAACTGCATGTATGGTGAGTAACACACAGGAAGTGGTCTTTTGGTAATTTTTCTATTTATAATTTATTCTCCAGTCAATTCTCTACAGTTTTGATTTACTTTGTTTTATATATTTTTTTCTCCTCTTTGTCAATTTAACCCACCACCAACCATTTTTGCTTTCTCTCTTTTTCACTCCCTCCAACCACAGGATGTGTTTGGTGCGGATGCGTCAGGAAGGCAGAGCAGGAAAGTACATGTGCCGTTACATTGTCCACTCCATGTGGGAAGACGTGGAACAGAGGAGCAAGATCATGGGGGTGAGTGAGTGTGTGTGTGTGTGTGTGTAATAGAGAGTATACACATTTGTATATTATGGCATTAATGATTGCCTCTTTTTGGTAGCTGTCAACTAATCCTAAAAAGTAGTGGATTAATTGAAGATTTAAGTAATCGCATTTTTATCAGAAAATTACAACAATAAATTCTTGCCAAAAAGGTCTCAAATGTAAAAAAAAATATAACTAGTAAAAGTGAGACAAAGGTCTGGTTATTAATGTTAGTCAAGCTTTTAGACAACAGCTACTCACCAAAGGTGAATCAAACCATCCCTAGAATCAAAGTCCAAATAAGTCCAGACTTAATGTTTGTTGTGTCCAACAGTTGCTTAATGAGAGGAATGGCAGCTTTGATCCATGGCCAAGACTTAGAACTTTAGCACAAAACGCTTGATGGCCAGGCAGTGACACTGATGGAAGTGTTCATTGGTGTTTCAACTGTGGTACTTGTTTTTCATCATGTTCATTGTTGAGAATGAACCAAATATTGCGAGAATGTGAAGCACCATCTTATGCATCAAAGGGAAATTAGCTGCGGCAACCATCTTTTTTCAGAAGATGAGTGTGTCGTAGTCAGCATCTTTCAGTGCAAGGTTTTCCTGGAGGTCATTCAACTCACTAAATGGTAAATGGACTTGTTCTTATATTACACTTTTCTAGTCTAACAACCACTCAAAGCACTATTCAATGAATGCCTCACATTTACCGAGCTCTGCGGTGGGATACGAACCCACCATGCCTGAATCCCAGGCGTTCGCTCTTCCCACTGAGCCACTGCGGCTCTACAGAGAAGCAATACTGTCTCATGGGAAAATATGTTATGGTTTTGAGGAAACGTGGACATTTCTGACCAGAAATAGGTTTCCAATGTACAGTAAGACGTGTTTTCCGACTACGAAGTCATCTAGGCAAATCTTAAAAAATTTGGCCAGCTTGTCCAGGAATTCAATACAGCATTCTCCATCGGTCAGTTCCAAAAGTTTTGGGAAATGGAGTCATCTCTCCTGAAGGTAAAACATAAAAAGGACAAGGGGCACTGCTTAAAAGGTATGATGACCCATCAAAACGCTGTTCATTGGAATCCAGGGACTGTGTGGTGTTCTATGAACCAATTTGATTTTGCACTAGTTGGTGTGGAATCTGAACAGATCACAATGTCATCCGTGAACTTCATAGTCCATGGAGACTCCTGTCTGATCTTGTCCGTCAAACCTTCCCATCACCATTGCAAACATGAAAGGGCTCAGAGCCGATCCTTGATGTAATCCCACCTCTACCTTGAAGCCATTCATCCTAATAGATATCCTGCACCACTCTCACATACTTCTCTGCCACTCCTGACTTCCTCATACAGCACCAAAACGCCTCTCTCAGCACCCTGTCATATGCTTTCTCTAAGTCCACAAAGACACAATGGAGCTCCTTCGGACCTTTCCTGTTTCTCAATCAACATTCTCAAAGCAAACATTGCATCCATGGTTCTCTTTCATGGCATGGAACCATACTGCTACTCACTAATCCTCACACTAGATTTTTGACTGAGAAATTAAAGAGATTACACACCCAAGATTTAGCCTTGTTTAGGGGTAACTGAACGGTTTGACATTATGCTGCTGATTTTGTTATGACACATTTTAATTTGACATGGAATGTCATTGCTTTAATTGTATCCCTTTTTTCATTATTCAAAAAATGTTTTGACTGGAAGCATTGTCCATATTTGAATTAAAGGACAATAAAGGTATTCGAGAGGGTTTCCCCTTTGAGTGGTGGTTAGACTAGAAAAGAGCCATTAAGAACAAGTCCATTTAACCCCAAAAAGCACAGAACTTAATAACTTTGTAACAATATCAGTATCAAAACAAACATTTTTATATCATGACAATGCTAATCCCTTCTGGTACAATATTATTTTCTTTATAGGCCGTAGTACCACAGTTGTAGTTTGCGTGAGTCAGAACTGACAAGCCAGAGGCTGCGGGTTTGAACCCACCATGGGGCGCCAGGAAGGGTATCTGGCCTTAATCCCCCGAGCTCCATCTAAGTCTGCATCCACCCCCAATATGTGGGAACCAATTGTGACATGTAAAACAGACCTCTAGGCCATAGCGATGTATTAAAACATATCTTCTAGAAATCTGGAAAGAGTCAATAACTAAGTAACATAAGTAACTCAGACACTGCAAGGATCAGTCCATCATCCATTTTGTGCATTGATACTGGACATCACATCGAGGCACTCTGGAGCTGGGCGGGCGTGAGAGAGTGAGACAAGCACAACTGCAACAGTTTCACGGGCTTGTGCCCACATGTTGTTCAGCCTTACAGGTTTTTATTGTGTCCTTCTTGCCCACTTACCTCTCATTGAAAATGACGCATCAAACCTCCCCCATCTGAAAAGATCATAAACTGAACAAATGGGGAAAAGGCTTCTGAGATGTTTCTACCGCTGTGGAGAGAAAGCATACTGTAGTCACCCTTTCCCTGAAACTAAATGTTTTACTAATAGTTCAGGACTAGACTGTATTCGTTCAACACCACTGCTTATCCTAAGTCAGGTCGTAGAGATAGTAGTTCACATGGGATACTATTTTTGAATAGAGAGACTGGTAGAGTAACCAGGGTATTTTACAGAGTGATGCAGTATCGATGGTTTGCAGCCTTAATGCTACTTTGCTAAGTGAGTGTTTAAGTCCATTTATAATGAGTCTTTCAGAGTAAGGCAGCAATGAAAGTGTTTCATTAGTCCAGTTTGACCTGCTGGAGTTTCTGAAGTCAGCTGCAGAAAGGAATCCAGGAGAAAATCTGTGAAACGGCCAAGAATCACACCCGTCACCTTTGATATAAGCTCAAAAGAACAATCTGAAAAATGTTAACTGTCAGAGAAAATAATTGTGTGAGAGGAATGAGAGGGAGAAGAATCAACTTGCTACAGTTACTGTGTCAGCTGACTAGTGGCTACTGGGGAAGTGAGCTGTCTACAGACGTCCACCAAACAGAAACTTTGGTAAGCAGCCAAACACTTACATTGTCAAATAGCTATGGGGAGGATGATAATGTTACAGTTCAAATCCATTCATTATAGGTCCTCTTTTGCCAGTGTTATCATGTATAGCACACAGTGCAATCACTCACAAAAATGTGAAGGATTACCTCAGGATATAGTGCTTACTTAATCGGTGAGCATATTTGTTTTGCTTTTCTTCTAGCTGAGTGTACTGTGATACATGTGTTGTTTTTTCATTTACATTTTAATGGTAATGGTCCAAAACAATATGAAAATGCATTTTTTTCACACTCTGCAATACCCAAACACCCCCTTCCAAGACACCACAGCAACTAAGCCCTCCAGAAGCTGTACTATTAGGTTTTGTTTAGATTTTTTTGTCTTTTTCTGTTAAGAGGTGAGGCTCACTTAAGACAAAAACCTTGTTTTGTTTGTTGTTATAATAAGATAAATTAAAAACATGCACGAGTATTTCTGACTTTGGCCTGAATTCCATGCTGATCCGAATGACTAATAGAACCATAATATGGGACCAATCTGGGATCCTTTTTTGAATTATATTGCATTCATTCTTTGACAATCCTTAAATGATCCCTATCTTTGTTTGCTTGGGTGGCTTCCTTTCTTCAAATTATGGTTAGTGCTCTAGCCAATTTTATTTACTGGTGTCACCAATAAAATGTCAAGTCAAATCAATTTTATTTGGATAGCCTATTATCACAAGTGATACATTTTTCTCAATGGGCTTTACAGCAATGCAGCAACTTTTCCTCAGATCCAAGTTAACATGTCAAATGTCTTGTTTAATTTGTTAACTTTTCATATACCAACAGTTTCAAAATCAATGGAAAATTAATGAATTAAGAAAAAAGAACCTGATGTGGCCTGAAAAAAATCCAATTTGAAGATTTTCCTTGGCTTACATCACTGTCCATATCGGCAGTAAATACATTGGCACTGCTTTATTACTGCACAGAGCTAAAGCAACAAATGAATGATTAGTCTACAGCTATGCACAATCTTGACCTTAATGCATGTCTACCAGTCCTGGGACATCCTGGATATTACAACTCGAGTGATAATTTAGGCCCTCATATATAAAAACTTATAGATTCTACACTTAAAATTTGTGTACTCACAAAACAAGATAACTACATTTGTTCAAAATCTTAATTTTTATAATGCCAACATGCCAGATTTGCAAAATGTTTCTCTTATGAATTCCAAGCCATCTTGAAACTGTCTGCAAAAGCGTCTCATCCCACCAAATTTCTGCCCATAAATATCCTTGAATTCATGTTGACGCACCCTTAATTAAACGTGTGGAGTGGCAAAGTGTCACAAAAGTGGTAAATACAGTTTTGCTTGCTGAAGTATGACTGTGAATGAGTGCCACAGAGTACTAATGGATGTCAGCTGTAGCCTAAATGGCACTTTTTCCCCCAAAACACATTTTTTTTAAAAGCCTGAATTTATTGCAACTTTAAAGTAAT
>OMLC01055432.1:0-17002 GCA_900302585.1 Regalecus glesne
TGGGGGGGGGGGCGAGAGAGAAAGAGAGAAAGAGAGAAAGGGAGAGAGAAACAGAGAGAGAGAGAGAGAGAGAGAGAGAGAGAGAGAGAGAGAGAGAGAGAGAGAGAGAGACAGAGAGAGAGAGGGAGAGAGAGAGACCGAGACAGAGAGAGAGAGAGAGACAGAGAGAGTTAGAGGGAGAGAGAGAGACCGAGACAGAGAGAGAGAGAGAGACAGAGAGAGAGAGACCGAGATAGAGAGAGACAGAGACAGAGAGAGAGAGAGAGACAGAGACAGAGAGAGAGAGAGAGACAGAGAGAGAGAGACCGAGATAGAGAGAGACAGAGACAGAGGGAGAGAGAGAGACAGAGACAGAGACAGAGAGAGAGAGGGAGAGAGAAGAATGGGGAAAGGGAAGAACAAGCTGATGTAAGGCTGTGAGCATGTGAAGCAGTGAGGGAATGGAGAGAGGAAGAGGAGGAAAAGGAACATAAGAAAGTTTGAAGCCTATGACCAAGTCTAGTGACACGGATCAAGACTGGGGGTTCTTCCAGTGTGGTGGAATAAATGACAGTCCACATGAGAGACGGCATCTAAAGAAGACCATTCTAAGCTGCGTCTCCAAAGGGAGGGGGATCTCCAACATGCTCCCATTTGAGGTGGGTGGAAATATGAAAATGCACCAGAGGATTTGAAAAACAGCATTCGCAGGGAGGTGTGAGGATTACCGTGTGTTGGTCTGAGAGCAGCGCGGCACTCCATCCCTGCAACACCACATGTTTTCAGAAACTGAGGATGTAGCGGAGCTGAAAGCATACTGCACATTATCCAAAGAGGAAGACGTCTTTGAAAAGCTGAACAGATGAAAGAGGTAATTCACACAAAACCACATTGAAGTGGGAGCTGAAAATGTGTAGATCAAGACTGAACTGAGGGGAAAACTGGAATGTAAACCTTAACACTGAGATTCTTCAAGTGTAGCTCACTCTTAGTGGCTGTGATCCACTCCACAGGACGGCTGAGGTCCTGTTCATCATGAAACACGTCTGTGGTCATTTCAGTGTTGGTGCTCAATTCTGATGGGATTTCAGATGGCTTGTGTAATTTGTCTTTAACACACAGAGGGAAACTCAACGGGACTCATTCTGTCACCACACTTTGCAGAGCTTTAAACAGTCTTGATAGCACCTGCTCCTGACCTCCACCTTCACCTGAAATCAGGGTTAAGTATGTTTTAAGTAAACATGGAGGATAGGTTTCTTTGAATACGATATGCACTTAAACACGTGCCATGATCGACCAAGTGGTTGGAGTGGTCATAGACTAGTGAGACAGGTTTTACATGTCCAAATTGGTCACCACACTGTGGGGTGGACACAGACTTGAATGGAGAAGTGCCATATATAAATTAGTCCATTGACCACGTTAGAAGGGTCCCTCCACTTTGTGCTCAGGAGTTTCCAAAATATGTTTGATGGCATCAGGAAACAGAAGGATAAAACCAGGGCTGGTGGTTATTTGCTTGGCAGTTGTCTGGAATTAACAGTGGGCTAACAGCAACATCTCCCTTCACACAGCTGTCAGACTCGATAATCATCACTGCTCCCCCAACAGACCAAATTCACAAGACCAACAACTGGGTTGCACAACAATAACTAACTTCTGTGTGTTTTCTGTTCGTACTCTATACACTTTTCATATTCCCTCTTGTTTAAATTACCTTTATATATTTATGTAGATCTAATGGCTCTCTGATTGTGCTTTTCACTTTGCTGTTGCAATACGGTAAATGTACCCCTGTGGAACTAATACAGGAATGTCTCATCTTATGTAGTTATTTGCTTCACACTTGAAGGAGGAAGGGGATAACTCTGTCTTAATGCTATTGCTTTATCAGAACCGTTCTCTCTGGACCAGAGGCCCCGGGTGATGATCTGTGGATGTAATGTGCGTTGGGATTATTGAAGCAAGCCAATCAATTCCTGGATATTTCTTTCTTTTCAACCTCCTGACCAGTGGATCTCTAACAACGTTGTGTTGTGGGCCTTCTGGTCCCACATTACACCCAGGATGTACCATCTTTGGACCCGGCTCTAAGCCACTCTTCCTGTCATCCTGACCCCTGTGCCCTGAGGGTCTGTGGGACCCAGTGACCATGCTGGCCAAGCCCCCAGAGGCAGCCAGAGCAGAACCTCAACCGGTGTCGAGGCCCGCCATCCCTAAAAAGAAACAGGAGCATGTCCCAGCCAGTGCCAGCCATGATGGCACCCAATGGTTCCAGGCCAGGAGAGAGGTCTGGGGTCGAGCTCCAATGGGCTGCCCTACTCATCATCATGGTCATCATCCCCACCATTGGTGGGAACATTTTGGTCATTCTGGCCGTGTCCCTAGAAAGGAAATTGCAAAATGCAACCAACTACTTCCTGATGTCTCTGGCAGTGGCAGACCTGCTGGTGGGACTGCTTGTGATGCCCATCGCCCTGGTCACCATTCTTTACAGTAAGTTAACCAGACAGACCAGACATGCCCTCATGTTGGAACACCTAACCCCTTGTCTTGTGTGCATGGAAATATGAACTCATCAATACCACAGCAATGCCAATATCACTTCCTTAACACTGCTCTTATAAATATGCCAAAATATGATGGCCAAGGTATGAATTCTAAAGTCTGTTAAAGTACGAGTTACTTTTCATCAATCACCACATGGATCACAGAGTACGTAGAACAACTGTCCTATTGAGAGCCATTAAAAACACTAGACAACAACCCCAGCTGAAGTGACAGCTCTGCTCGTCACCATTGCCGTTTGTCTGATTGACATGTGTGGCGGTCAGATGAGAGTAGTCTCAACGCATTTCAAAATGAATGTCAGAAGTACTGTTGTGTCAGAAACAACGAGGGAATTGTTACTTTAAAAACAGTAAGACAGTCTTAATGTATGCTCGATAATCCAGGTATGGGAATCACAAGAAAGGTGAATCGGTTCAACTGGATCAGAAGTTTATTCAGAAACATTTCGTCACTCAAACAGGAGACATCTTCAGTCTGAAGTTGTGACTCACATTAGACAGTTTCCTTATCTGGTGGTATTAATGTATTCAGTGTGTGTAAGCTAGACTGATGGACTCAATGGGGCAAAACAGGCTCACAGATTTACAGTCAGCGGAGGAGTTTAAAATAGGACATCAACAAGACTGGACAGGATCTCAACCATCTTTAAACAAATTACAGTGGATGAAAAATAAGAGATAGCAGGAAATGAACACACTGCTTCCTCTGAAGGTGCTGTTGTCGTGGTCTGGCCTACTGTCAGCTCCCAGCCATCACGGCTCCCTCGCGTTTCACTGACCACTTAAAATGCCCCAAATTCATAAGCTCCAATCATTTGCTTCGACTAGGAAAGGAGGTTAAAAATCAAGGAAAATGAAATAATTGTATGATTCCGAGGTGTGACCCTGCTTTACAAAGATCTGTGTAAGAAGAGTGTTGGCATACCCTTTATTCTGATGTGCTGTAGCTGGCTTGTTATTGAACTGCAACAAAACCATTACTCCCTCAATACTGTAGGGGAAAATGAGCCCAAGAGGCCCTCCAACAAAAAAACCCCCACCCAACCCCGTCAGGGGCAAGAACATGACTGTGAGTCCTCCTATGTGCAAAACAACTGTTTTCCTTGCATAAAAACCCCATGTGACACCCCCAAACGCCAACACAGGGTAGAGGGACAGAGAGTGGAGTGAGGTAAGCTAAGTGATTAGTTATTCTATAAGCACAGGATAGTATCTTTGAAAACTAACAAACTAACGACCATCTCTAGATATCTTAAAACGATTTATCACATACAGGAGCCCCTTTTACATTCAAAGCAGGAACCTTGGTCAGGATGGAGATCCTTTTGAAATCAGCCACACCCAGAGTGAGACCAGTCCGATATCGGTTCTGCAGGCTTTTGTTGAGAGAGCCCCACATTAGACGTCTCTTCCTACAAATGGAGACTCCAGGTTCTTTTACCTCTAGTCTTTTGAGACCTTTTGCAAATGTTTGATATCAGTTTTTTATAGTGTTTTAATTTTTCCCATTATTCAGTCTTATGCTTATTTTTTACCTTGTTCAGTTTCATGTCTTCGTGACACACTTTGTAACCTCGTTTTAGAAAAGTGCTATATAAATATGTTAATAATATGATAGCAATAACAACAGCAGTAATCATAATATTCCAGAGCAGCTGTTTTTGACTCTTGAGATATAAAACCCGGCATTGAGGAGAGGATGGGGAAGTTGAGAAAAGAAAACACATTTTAGCATGGCACAGACCATGAGGGTTCTACACTGTGAGGTCAAGAGCAGCGACGTCAGCCCCACAGCCAGACGAGGACCACTGGTTTACCTGAACGCTAGCAGTAGAACGGCTGCAGCATGCGAGTGGGTGGCTTATAGGTAGGTGAGGTTGTAAGAGAGCAGCCATCCCAGTGACTATGTATGCACAAAGACCGTAGTCAGCACCTCTCTGATCCCCAGTAAAAACAATAACTCCTGCGTCAGGGTTGGAGAAATAAGACTCCCAGAAGTGGGCTCAAACTAACTGAAGTGATTCAGTACTCGCACAGGGTTGAATTCAGTCCTGTATGGACAATCCTGGACGTGAAACCTTATACAAAAGGGAGCTGAATGATTGGCTGGTCTACAGGTTTTTCTACAAGAAGTGTGAATGCTTCCCATGTCTGTCCACATCTGCTAAGCAGATGAATTTGAAAAGGAGAGGCGACTTCTTGAAAGATTAAATATTTCTCTCGTTTAAAAGGTGGGCAATGTGGGACGAATACAGCATCAATTCCAACATGGCTAGGAAGGACTTGAGCTAAACGGGACCATTAAACAGATGATTTGAAAGACTTGGGCATGAAGAAACTTAACTAAATTCTGAATCTGTACAGCATCACCTTAGTGCATGTTTATAATAAGGACAGAATTCAATGTTTTATGCTGAATGTATTTGACACAACTAGGTTCATAACCAGTCAATAACCGTTTTCTACACTCCATGCTGTGGTAAACGCACAACTGTTCAGATGACACATTTCACAGTCTTTATATTTGGCATGATAGCTAGAGATGCAAAATGGAGATGAAGACAAATATCCCTTGTAATACTTTGCTGGCATATTCAAGAAATGAAATATTCCAGATCATCCCATTCCAGATCATCACATTCCATCCCATTCCAGATCATCGTCCTTTTAATGGTTGCTAGTGAGACTTCCCTGAGAAAATATCATTATGCATAGTGGTTTATTTGTTCAGTATGGCGGCCAAATGAGGAAGGGCAGGTGGGAGGTATGAGAATTTGAAGAGCAGAAGTTGTCTAACAAGCAGATAACGGAAAAAGCTCTCAACAGACCTTCATCAAATAGACAGTACACCATAAATAGGCAAAATTCAGGTTCACCAATGAAAAGCCAGGGGGGGGGGCGAGAGAGCAACTTTGCATATAGTGGTGGGCAAAACAGTTCTCAGTGTACTGAATTATAGGAATCAATCCATTAACATTATGTACACAAATTATCTTTTTTACAGCCATGTCTCAGTAATAGCAAGAATGCATGTTTTCCTGTACCGAGAAGTCAATTTTTAAATGGCACAATTGGTCCCCACATTGTGGGGGTGGACACAGACTTAGACGGAGCTCGTGGGATTAAGGCTTCGATCCCCTTCCTGACACCACATGGTGGGTTCGAACCTGCAACACTTGGCTCATCAGTTCCTGAAGAGTACACTTTAAAATTGAATTACTGTGATCCACTGCAAAGCACTCCTCTGCTCCAACAGGAATTTAATATTTGCTTGCATCTTGCTGTCTTAGGATGACGTGATTCTGTATTCACCTGTATAATAGATGGGAGAGGAACATAGCAAAGTTGTTTTTCCTTAACCTTTGTCGAACACTTCCTTCCCTCCACCTCTTCAATAATATTATTTTAATTGTTCCCTTATCAGTGCCACAAAGGGATATATGCAACTCTCTGCATTTGATCCATCGTATTGTATAGGAGCAGTCAACAGCCACCATGTGGCATCCAGGGAGCCATTAGATGTTCAGTGTCTTGCTCAAGAACACCTCGACATGCTTTTAGCAGGACCGGGATTGAACCTGCAACCTTCTGATTGCCAGGTGACCACTCTAACCACTGCGCTATGCCGCCCCATAGCTTCCCTCTTTCACATGATGTATTAAACCCATTTTAGGAATCTCCAACAAAATGACTGTCTGGATTTTTTCTGGCAAAATCACCATGTTAGGGGTGACAGGTCAGGAGACAGGGCAGTTGTCCAGTAATCAGAAGATTGGGGGTTCAATCTCTGGCCCCAGCAGAAATGTGTCAAGGTGTCATTCAGAATGACACTGCTCCCCAAACACCACACAGTAGCTGCACTCATGGGTCCTATACAATAGGATAGGTTAGATGCAGAGGACACACTCCACTGGCCTTGGTTATGTAAAAAATAAAACAGGTCTATTCTATAAAATAATTGAGTGCAAATCCAATGTCCCTAGAATGCGTTTATCTAAACCACAACCAAAATGTGGTCAGAAATGTATTTGGCCACAATAGTACTAACGTAAAAGCCGTAGGTCTTCCCTCCACACACGGACACCGTATGAACTGAAACAAACTTCAGCATGCACATCCAATCAGTAAACATGTGCATGCCAAACAGGAGGCAAGTGGCTTGGATAGCAGTTGTCAAAAGCGGATCATGATGACACCTGCAGATGAGTCTAAGAAGCAGAACGAGGGGTTCACACTACACATCTCTGAACTGTTAGCAAAACTATTTTCACTTTGGGGCCGTGATCTTTCTGAGCCTGTGCCTGCAGGCATGTGTGTACTCTCACTGTGTTGATAATTGATCTTTCTCAAAAATCCCTGAAGGTATATTGTAATAATAACAGTGAAGTGAGACACCAAGGACATCACAAACAAGCCAAAGGTGCTAGTCAGAAGTAGTAGTCCTGAAGTGATAAACCACAAACATCATGGGAAAATAGCACTGTGATGAAAAGGTCCCATGAGGATACCCAGTGTCCATTTGGTGTAATCATACAAACAGACATCAGGAGCACTAGGCAGAACATTTGGGGGCTGGCATTTGGTGGAACAAGGACAATTTCTAAACTAAGCAATAATAATAATTATCCCAATAACGATAATAATGATAGTGAAAACAAAATAGTTCAAAGGAGACAGGAATTTCCAACCAAGTCCAAAATTAGAATGTTCTCAGAGACTATGACCTCACCATACATACGATATCTGCATCAGCGTCATATTTCGGAGGCCCCAAAACACCAACTTTAAGACACATTTTGGGAAATATATTACATGACCTGATATACATACTGGGCCACATTCGCACATAGATTTTAGGGCCTCCTCTGCATAAGAAGATATGGAAATGCACTGGTGGGTCCATTAGACCCACAATAGCAATAGTAACAGTGCCCACAGTGAGAGCTCCCTCTTTCCGTGTCATTCTACCACTGAACAGCCAATGCAATGAGTAATAGTGCTGGAGAGACTACAAAAGGCTGTGGTAGCTCAGTGTTACACCGAGCGCTTAAGGAACTGACAGGTCAGATGCTGCAAGTTCAAACCCACCGTGGAGTGTCAAGGCCATCTGGCTTTAATCCACTAAGCTCTATCCAAGTCTGTGTCCGGCCCACAACATGGGGACTGATGGTGCCATGTAAAACGGACCTCTGTTAGCGCTGTAGAAACTACAACTCCAAAACAACAGCTACAAAAATAGCCCCAAACTCAAGAAGATAATGTTCATGAAGAACTTCTTTTATACAAACCAACCTAAAAGTCAGAACGTTGTAGTCTAGAGCACGCAACACAGCAAGTGGTGTGCGTGTGTGTGCATAGGATAGAAGAGCAAACAAAGAAGAAGAAAAAAAAAGTATGCTAAAGTACATTTCCAATGACAGAGTCTTTTGTGGTGTTAATGGGTGCTGGGACACAAGCCAGACCAATTACTTGCCAATTTCATGACTGGAAGTGAAAATAAACACGTATATTGAGCGTGGTCCTGTGCACATCTACATAAAGTGCTTTTAGCTCCATAAACAGTCATCAGAGAAGCAGCCCCTTTTGCCCCAGTACATTCATTCCTCTGCGAGATAAACAAACACCAATCTTCACACGAGTGCTACTCCTAATGCCGGGCCATTGAGACATATCCACAAAGAACCGCCGCTCTGTCTCTGTGTACGCGCAAGAGAGACGGAGAAAGAGAGAGACAGAGAGAGACAGAGAGAAAAAGAGAGAGAAACCCCCAACTCAGTGGGGACACACGTGTATTAAAAGATGCTACTAATGTAAATTCCTCAGAAGATAGAGGATCTATAAAGTGGGTTTCTTCGTGTGCAGTGAGTGCAGTAATGTCTGGAGTGTTATTGTGTCTTGTTGTAGTAATGTCCTTCTCTCCTCAGATTCTGGGTGGCCTCTTCCAGAATTCCTCTGCCCCATTTGGCTTTTCCTGGATGTGCTGTTCTCTACCTCCTCAATTATGCACCTGTGTGCCATCTCACTTGACCGCTACATTGCCATAAAGAGGCCCATTCAACACAGCCAGTACAAATCCAGGGCCAAAGCCATGATCAAGATAGCGCTGGTGTGGCTAATATCGATTGGTAAGCTCATTTCTGGACTTTTCTCTCTGAAATCCTCATAGAGTGTCACTGTCCAGCCCACTGTCTGCTCCAGCCCTTAGTGTTCCAAAAGACTCGTACATGCTTTTTGATAAGGTTTGTTTATATAGGATACAAGTGGCTCTTGACATGAGATCTTTGGCAGATGCAGTTTACAGGGTTGGAAGATACAAAGTGGATGCAATAAAAGCAGGTCATATATAAACAGTCCAGATGTCAGCTAAAGCAGTTAGAAGTGAAAGTAACACAGTAGACCAGTCACAGTTTAAGAGACAGACCTGAACATATCCAGTTGGACCTGACGTGTGAGTCAGAGCTGACACTAGAGGATACTCTCCACTGGCCCTCGTGATGGGTGAACCTCTTCAACCTTAAACAACCAGCTAAAAAGTTACGTTTGAAGGAACAGGAGACATCATTCAGAAGAGGGAGGAAAAGGAAGGGGCTGGGGTGTTGTCAGAGGCTTGTGAGCAGTGAATGAAGACTGCCACTTGTTGGAGGGAGAGACTATGGAACAACAAGCTTTTCACCAAAGCCATAACCAAAATGTGAGGCAACCAATTCCAAAACTAAATCCAAGACAACACCAGAATCCCGGATGTGACCCCATCTGTTAAAAGAGCAGGAGCTGGCTCCGCTGACTGAACATGGTTAGACGACGAGGGGGTGTTTTGCAGTTTTATGAAGGTGTCCTCTGCCTTGCCTACATCTAGATTGCCAACTGCTAGAATACGCTTGGAATGGAGGGTGCTTGAGTGAGGGTTTGGACCTTTGCTACACATCCTATCAATGGGAAAATTGTACAGAAATGTTAATCTTGAATCCATGTTATTTTAAGGCTGTGGAGAGTTCCTCCCCACAGGTCACGTAAAGCCTGAAGAGCTAAGGTAGAAATTGTAATGATGTGAACAGCAGCCACTGAGGTGTTTTATGATCATAAAATCTCCTCTTGCTGTTGAGCAACATCTCGTCTTACTACTGAACCCGTTATACTTGAAAGTATGGAACTTGAAAGTATTCACTAAATGCTAATCATCATTCCTCCCATTTCCAGGTATAGCCATCCCAATTCCAATTAAGGGGCTGAAAAACTACAATTTTCCCAACAACGTCACCTTCAACAGCAACCACACCTGCCTGCTGAAAACAGACAGCTTCCGTGACTTCATCATGTTTGGTTCCTTAGCAGCATTTTTCATCCCACTGACCATAATGATGGTCATCTACCTACTCACCATTCACGTGTTGCACAAGAAGGTCTGTCTGCTCAGGTCTAGGGTATCTCAACGCTTCACCCGCTCAGTGGTGTCCACGGTATTTCTAAGGGAGGAGGTTGTGGCCACTTCTCCAACTGGCAAAATGACTGTGCCACAAGGCAGACTACCTTGGACGTCAGTAAATTCAAGTTCAGCAACAACAAACAACTTCACAGGAGATTACACTCCCTTTCGTCGCATGTCTACTATGGGCAAGAAGTCCATGCAGAACCTCAGCAACGAGCAGCGGGCCTCTAAAGTCCTGGGCATCGTCTTCCTGCTGTTCGTAGTCATGTGGTGTCCCTTCTTTATCACAAACATCACCTCCGTACTATGCTCCACTTGTGACATCAACCTAATTTCCCGTCTGATGGAGATCTTTGTCTGGGTGGGCTATTTGTCCTCAGGTATCAACCCATTGGTCTACACCCTGTTTAACAAGACCTTCAGGCAGGCGTTCACACGCTACATCACATGCAAGTACAACAGCAACACCAGTATCTGCACAGAAAGACAACAAAAGGCAAAGCAGGAAGTGAAGAGTCCAACACAGATGTCCTTAAGCTCAACCATGGCAGAAAGTTCTAAACTGTTTGTCAAATGCAGTGTGAAGAACAGCATTGGAGCAGTGAGCTGCCAAAGCCCATTGAGGGGTCAACAGACACCTATTCAGTCTGCCGACAGCATTGTGCTAGACACACTGCTCCTGACTGAAAACCAGGGTGGTAAGCCAGAGGAGCATGTCAGTTATTTGTAGCATCATCTCTATTAGCACGACAATGGGAGTCAATTCTGAGTATTGACTTCTAGAGTTATAGCCAATCGCTCCACTTTCCCTCTCAGGGAGGGACAAGAGGCAAGTTTCCAAATAGGGTAGAGTTTGAGGAATATGAACCAAGTCAAACTGGCATCAGACAGAACAAGAAGAAGAGGAAACCTGGGAGGAAGACAACTCTATTGAAGGTTAAAAGTTGGGCCCAGGGTGGACTTTGCCGTCAGACCAACACGTATTGGAATAAAGACACACAACTGCCTGGAGACTCTTTTCTCCTGCTAGTGCCATCATCTGACGTTCAATCCACTGTGGACCATTTTCGACGGCGAACTTGCATTCGGAGAGACCCTCCCTTAACTTATCAACCACTTCCATATCACATCTAATATGTTGCACCGTTAGAATGACACCCGACGATGATACTCGCAAAGGTTTAGGGGTCGCCTTGTCTGCGTATGTGTCAAACTGATGAAAGACTGTAAATAATTGAGCATGCATCAAGACAATGAAAGAGACACTCATTCTAAGCAAGTGGAGATGTTCAATAAAGCTTACATGCAGAAACGTATATCTTTTTCTAAACTTTGGCCTTTAGCATTATTGATTGTATGTGAATTCAACTAAATAGATTCTCTTATCAGCCCCACAAGGGTAAATTTGGATTTCTCTGCATTTTAACCCATCCTATTGTATAGGAGCAGTGAGCTGCCACCAGGTGGCGCTCGGAGAGCAGTTAGGGTTTCGGTGTCTTGCTCAAGGACACCTTAATATGCTTTCTGCAGGACCAGGGATCAAACCTGTAACCTTCCGATTGCCAGATGACCACTCTACCCACTGAGCTATGCTGCCCCCGAGGCTTACCATGTCAACCTCTGTACAATTCAGAATGCTTTTAGAGGACTAATCCTGTCTGCACCTTTCATTGTCTCTACTGAGCTCGTAATTACTAAAGCAAAACTAAATTACAGAAGACCTATGATCAACATGCCATCAAACACTGCACCCACTCCGTCTCCACAGGCACCATCAACACACACTCCGAGCTAATATGAAGTATATGTCATAATGGGGTCTCAGCAAGGGGTCTTTAGATAGGTTTATCCAAACACAGGCGCAATGCAGATCCCGATGTGCCAACCAGTATCTGTCATGGTCATCCATAACCCCAGTAGCTCAGTGAGAGAGACCACACTTCAGGAACTGATGAGCCAGACGTTGTGGGTCCGAACCCACCACAGGGCATCAGGAAGGGCATCTAGCCGTAATCCCCAGGTCAATGTAAGGCCATGTCCACCCTCATAACGTGTGGACTGATGATGAGATAAAACAGTCCTCTCTCATCAGTGCCACTCGGGGACGTTTTCTGCTCTGTTTTTTCTTCCCATTTGTTTCCCGTTGTTCCCTCATATGTTAGGTTTCTGCTCTACCCTCGTGTATCTGCCATGAATCAAAGTTCTTTTATGAAACAAACAAATGAAAGGCTTCCAGTAAAAAAAGCCATTCCAACACAGATCGTCTTTGATGAAGAGGCACTTTTGTAGTAAAGTGTAAATGGCAAAAACTCAAGTCATTTGAACTCTGACCAGCTAGCGACTGAAATGAAAGTGGGTGTCTGGTTGTGAAGTTTGTATGAGGTATGTGTGCATCGTTAAGTTTTTCAGTTAAGTTTCAGGGGCAGGTTGGTGTAGAGGAGCACGGCTGAATTGTTGCCGTTTAGGAGGCTCTCTAAACACAGAGAGGATTTAAACAAGGTTCATCTTGCGCCCAATTGATCATGGGGGAATATCGCATAGCCTTTTTTGGGCTTAAAATGGCCCTCGGCTTGGCAGGGCG
This sequence comes from Regalecus glesne, assembly GCA_900302585.1. NCBI lineage: Eukaryota > Metazoa > Chordata > Actinopteri > Lampriformes > Regalecidae > Regalecus > Regalecus glesne. The sequence continues at coordinate 12,560 of OMLC01055432.1, forward strand.
CTCTGTTTAGCGCTGCTCGTCTGCCTGATTGGTAAATTCCTGTTGGAGCTTGAGTCTTAAGCCCTCATAAACAGGGAAACAAAGAGAAATGGGAGTGAGAATGACAGCAAAGCTCAGTATTCGCCCACAGATGACCACATCTTGTGAGAAAGAGGAAGTTGTAATGAACTCTGGGATAAGGGGGGTAACAGTGAGAACATGGAACTCATTGTGTATCAGCATCTCTGTAGAACTACTTGGCTCTAACCCGACCCCCAAGTAGCAGAGAGATCATGATGTATAGCAAACATAAGCAGGAAATAGAGAAAAAACAAGGAGGATGTTTCCGAAGTCAGTTACTATCCAACCCCTACCAATCTCACAAAATGTCTTTCACCAGACACATCATACATCAAACTCAATAAAAAAACGCTTTTCTGGGAACTTAGCACAAAGTATAGGAAATTGAACATAATATAAATTTAGTATATCTTTAAAATGACAAAATAACAAATAAAACTAATCCATCTCAGATGATCCTGCCAAAGCATGAGTAGAAGGTATAGAAGGAGGCTCAACACAAGAGGGGGCTCAGTGAAAGAAAGCAGTTTCAAACATCCCATGACCCCCCCTTGACCACTGAACATGATCAATTCAAAATAATTACAACATAAACACAAGACATGTCAAAAGAAAGGCAGATATAAGAGTATTGGTAGCTGGTTTGAAGTATGTCTACAAAGACAAAGACAAACTTTGTAAAGTACAAAACCCTAGAGAATGTGAACGGGGTAAAAGAAACGCTACCTAAAATGCAGCACCTCAAGTCTAGAAATCCAGAGACAGACGGAAAACTCATTTTCCTGTGCAAATCACTGTACACTAGTCAAGTCGAGAGTAATATCAGCACTGCAGGAAAAGCTTATGAATACTAGATCCTGCAAAACATGCTACTGTACTGCACAAAGTACTGCACAAAGAAGACATTACTGACAAGGAAGACAACCCCTTGTCTAGTTAGGAGAGGAAAACATCTCTCACAATGTTTGTTCTAGATGTCTTGGCAAAGTCATGATGGGTGTGGTGTATGAGGGAGAGTGGATATGTATTGAAGCAGCTTCAGCCACAAATAATATGAATCCAAGGACATACTTCAAACTCGACTGGAACGAAACAACTCTGTGCTGTGGCTGGAATGCAAACTTTGTATATGCGTTTTTGGCCAAATGGGCCAGGGTGGGGGTTCCAAAATGAACCTGGGGCCTCTGGGTGGTTGAAGTCAAGGAGTGCATAGCTGGCTTATGTCATTCAGGAACTTACCTGAACATGATGAAGCCAATTGATTCCACGGCAGCCCTCCTCACATCATCATTGACATCGCTCACCTTGGGATCAAAGGACATGAGAAACTCAAGAAAACTGCAGCAGAACTCAGACACATCCAAACTCAAGACAATCTTTTATGGAGAAAAAGTGAGCCATCTGGACCAATAAGCAGATCAGTTATCAACTGATACTTGTATGGGCTGCCCTCTGCTGGACAGCAAGATCAAATTTATTCATCACAAAAGGACTTTATTCTAAATAGGTGCATCACACTGATAATAATGTCATACTGATATATAGTCCACCTTATCTCAATTTTATTAATAACCAAGATTCATAACTGAAGACTAAATATCAAATTAACAAAAATGCTTGTTATCATTAAAGTTAGCTATAATCACCCCATCCTGACCCATAGCACCAATTCATCTATCCCTGTAGTAAAAAAAGCATCAGGTGACCTGAATATGAAGCACTCACAGCGACATGCAGCAAGCGCCGAATGGCTTTGTTGTTCCCAGAGCCACAGTAGGCCATGCCAACCGTATACATTCCTGAGCGCCTCAGGATGGGGTCCTACAGGAGGAGAAAAATAGCACTAAGACCTCGTGTCTGTCCTCACTATGCATTTCAACACATCTAGTATATTCAGTAGGACCAGGAAAGAGAGATGTAAATTGCCTCCATCTCCCTTTCTTTTTGAGTTGGTATAGTTAAAATGAAGAACTGCCTACAGTCCTATATCCATGCTTTTAAGAGATAAGATATTCCTTTATCAGTCCCACAGGGGGAAATTACAGCAGTGTTACAGCAGTCATCATTATTATTATTAGAGGGTGACATGGCTCAGTGGGTAGAGCGGTCGTCTTGCAATCGGAAGGTTGAGGGTTCGAGCCCAGTGCGTGCCTGCAGAGAAGTGTGTCCAAGTGTCCTTGAGTAAGACATCGTTTCCCTCATTGCTCTGCCCTGGGACAGTATGGTGACCCTTCAGGGGTGTACCCCTGCCTTTCGCCCAATGAGAACTGAGGAAAGCTCCAGTTCCCCCTGCAACCCGAGTTCGGATAAGTGGCTGACAATGGATGGATGGATTATTATTATTCCTAATATCATCATCAATGTAGCAATAATGTAAGGTACCAGTATCAGGGACACAAGTTACTAAACATTCATCCTTCTTTTTACTCTAAAATCATATTGCACATTCAGTCTCTATGGTTTGGAGGTTCTTGCACCTAACCTTGTCTCTACAGAGGCTCTCGATGAGAGCATCGGCCTCCTCCATGCGTCCGTACATGACCATAGCGATACCCACAGCCAAGCCGCGAAGGATCTTCTCATGCTGGGTCTCCTGAGCATAGCCCACCATGTCCTCTATGGCCTGAGCTGATTTAGAGCCCAGCATGACCAAACCTAAGGCCAGACCCGCTGCTTCTCCTGAAAGCGGAAACACACGAGGTGTCAATATAGACATATGACAGGATTTTCACATAGAACCCTTGCATCTATGATGAACCAGATTCCATCACATTATTTGGTTGGCTCACACTGCTTAATACCGAGTGGTTCCTATACCTTGAGGTTCATTCTAAAGGAGGAAATTACAACACTGAAAACAAACACAATACAAGAAATGGAGGTGAGGAAGGTGGATGAGTTTAAATACTTGGGGTCAATTGTCCAAAGAAATGGAGAGTGCAGAAAAGAGGGGAATAAGGAAGTATAGCCAGATTGGTGTGGATGGAGAAGAGTATCAGGCAATGGTAAAAAAGGAGGATGTTAATGGTTATGGCAGAGAGATTGCAGGGTTCGTTGCCATGACCTGTGGGCTCACATGGAGGAAGAGGTCATATGTCATATTGACCATGTGGCACAAGGGTCATATTTCACTCTGATGTTCACATTTTTGTTACCTTCAACAATCTACTATAAACCTAGAACACATTGTAATACATCGCCATTTCTTGTTTTCACAGAATTGGACGTGTACTTAAGCTTCTGATTTTTGGAAGTTTGGTATATATACACCAGTCTCCACTTCAGGCATGTTCACATTTATACTAATGATCAAATCCACAACAAATATGTCTATACCATAACATATGTACGTGAAAGCAAATAAACATTTGGATCAATACCTGTAACAGCATCGTCCTGGTACAGGTTGGACTTCAGCAGATCGTAGACATCCTGCCTGGCTGTGCCCAGAGCAGCTAGTCCCAGGCCAAGGGCACCACCATGACGGACAATCTATGAAACAGGAAGAGATAATGGCTTATCAAAGAGGGGAAAATTAGAGACAACAAGAATAAACCTGGACTTGAACTATTACATTGTAAATGCTGATGTAGTTTCTTTACTTGAAGAAAAGATGTCTCATTTAAATTTTGTAAAATTTAAGAAATGAAATCCTCCATGGTCTGAATTGTATTTTATCCAAAGAAACAGCTGACCTTTCCTAGAGCTCTAATGTTAACATTCTTAATAGTAACTTCTAACTACCTTCCCCTCTGGGCGGCATAGCTCAGTGGGTAGAGCGGTTATATGGCAATCAGAAGGTTGCAGGTTCGATCCCCGGTCCTGCATACAGCGTGTCGAGGTGTCCTTGAGTAAGACACTTAACCCCTAACTGCTCCCCGAGCGCCATATGTTGGCAGCTCACTGCTCCTATACAATAGGTTGGGTCAAAAATGCAGAGAAATCCAAATTTCCCCTTGCGGGACTGATAAGGGAATCCTTTCTTTCTTTCTTTCAGTCACATCAGCCCTCATTCATGTGCTGAAACAAGCAGGTTGCATATGGAAGTCATCACTGCATTGCTTGAGGGCCTGCCAGTCATACCCTGCCATGACTGCCAATACTGTAAAGTAGTCAGAGTGAAAGTTTTCTGCACAGAGCCCTGGCATGACAAACCCTATTTCTGATATTACTACTTAGCAGGTACTTCCAGAGTCTGTTACAGTATCGTATGCTCAAAATTGCTTACCTGGGTGGTGCTTGGGTTTTTCACAGTGCTGTTGGTGGGCAGGGTCAGTGCGGTATCGGTAAGACTGTAGGAAAACATTAATATTCAAAGATTGAAATTAAGATTGTACAAGTCTTTCCCATTACTAGGTGTCATTTTCCATCCCCAATGTGCAC
>OMLC01055432.1:17022-40311 GCA_900302585.1 Regalecus glesne
CAATAGAAATAATAGGATGTAACACCTTCAAACTCATTTTCAGGTTTGAAAGCAGGATTAGGCAACATGTTTTACTTCACTGCTCCCTGTCTAGTCTATGGTGTTGTAAAGGAGAGTCCGGCCAATAGTTGAACCACAGATTGAGGTGGACCAATGTGGATCCTCGTGTTCGTGGATCAACAGACACGTTCTTTCCGCTTGCAGGGATCCTGGAGGGGGCCTGGGAGTATGCCCATCCAGTCTAAATGTGTTTTGCAGTTCTGGAGAAGGCTTATGACCGAGTCCCCTGGGATATATTTTGGGAAGTTCTTAGGGAGTATAAGTTAAGAGGGTCACTACTCAGGGGGGTCCAATCTTATGGGGGCGGCATAGCTCAGTGGGTAGAGCAGTCGTCCAGCAGTCGGAAGGTTGCAGGATCGATTCCCAGTCCTGCATACAGCATGTCGAGGTGTCCTTGAGTAAGACACTTAACCCCTAACTGCTCCCCGAGCGCCATATGTTGGCAGCTCACTGCTCCTATATAATAGGTTGGGTCAAAAATGCAGAGAAATCCAAATTTCCCCTTGCGGGACTGATAAGGGAATCCTTTCTTTCTTTCTCTAAAGTGGATGTGTCTTTAGTCTGAACTAAATTTGACATAATTTCATAGCTTTTAGATCATGTCTGATGGGCAACCCGCTTTTACAGGTAAGCTGAGTTCCAGTGTCACTTTTTTTACCCAGACCTGGAGAAAGATTTTACCTTGGACCTGCATCCATAGCCACCGTGTCATAGAACTCACATCATTGCTGGCATTCTTCAGCTGGCTGAGCAGGTAGTCGATGATGTCCCCTCCATGATTGGCATGGATCAACCCTAGGGCGTACAGTCCTCCCCCCTCCTGGTAGGCAGAGCCAGGGGAGGTGTCTTTGGGCAGGTAGGTGGCCATTAACTGGAGTGCCTCTTTCTCATGGCCCTAAATGACATAACATTTTAGACTCAGAGGAAAAACAGGACCATGTCTAATACACTTTACTTAACCACAAAAAAGAGGTGAATCGGGTACCTGATTCACCTTTTTTGTGATTTCCATACCTGAATTATTGAGCATGCATCAAGACACTCCACTTAACATTTTCTAGTTTCCTTGATTATTTTTATACAGCAGTGGCCATGTCAAAGATGACTGGGTCATCCAGTAAAGTATGAAACCGGGCCTCTTCAACACTATACATCCTATCGATCAAAAGCATCCATCTTTTGAACTCAATCTAACCGAGAAGTCCTCTTGAAACTGACAATCTCTTTTTCAAGGGAGCTCTGACCAAAAACTGGAAGTATCAAGAGAAGAAAACTTTCAATCAGAATATGAACAACACGAGAGGTTAACATAGAGATGGATAAACAAATAATATTAAAACACAGCATTAACTTTTTTAACCAAAAGGACCATTTATCCTTGAGTGCCTTTGAAAGTAGGATTTAGAAATTACAAATTCACCTTGTGGATGACACCAAGGCTAGCTGTGGCAGTGAACTTGGCCCAGTTAGTGGCTCTTGCTAGCCACTCCAAGTTTTCTCTGCAAGCATACAAGATAAGGCAAAATGTCAACTAAAGCACGTTTTATGAGTTGACTTTTCCTGTTCTGTCATTCAAACAATCTCCATTGTTTCTTAACAGTTGACTTGAATACCTGAGGAACTGATCGCTTGTGGTTCCCGTATGCATGAAGGAATTGGCTATAACCGTAGCTGTGTGACACACGGAATTTCGGACTGCATCCTAGAGGGTAGAAAAAACAACAATCGGATTCATTATTTGCGATTGATACAAACTTTCCTAGAAATATTCTAACCATTATTTTCATTAATTCAGGTTTAAATTTTACATTTAAAATTAAAAAAAGGTTCATGTTCTTATCTTGGATTTGATTATATTTATTTTTCAATATCATTTTACATGACAGTAAAATGGCCTCATCGCATAATTTTTCCATTGTGTGTAGGTATAGCTAAATTTAAGGAACCATTTCAGTTTATTGAGAGAGGTCTGTTTTATGTGTCACAATGAGTCCTTTGTTGTGGGGACTGACATGGACTTAGATGGAGCTTGGTGAATTAAGGGCAGAAGCCCTTAATGACACCTAACGGTGGATTCAAACCCACAGCCTCTTGCTCATCAGTTCCTGAAGCGTATGCCCTACCACCAAGCTACCATGGCCTCCTTCAGTGCTCTGACATCACTGAAGTTAAAATCCTACAACATTGAACAGATCCATGAGGAAAGTTGGCCAAGTTTTAATGCTATATTCTTCACCTTCCAAGGTGTTATTTTTATTTTATTTCCTGATACAACTTTCCAAAACCTTTTTATGATGTAAGAAAATTTTCTTGTCCTTGCTTCTCAATTCCACATGTGATAATTCTTTCTTTAATCTTTTTTACTTTTTTTCCCTAAATGTTATCACCTTTTTTCCCCACCCGAATTCCCTGAGTGTCCTACTGCTGGGTCAGCCTCTTTGATGCGCTCTAGAACATCAACAGGAAGGAGGTAGCCATAGCATGTGTCTCCTCCAAGTCACATGACCACTAGCCCTCACTAGTCCACACATCACGGTCTCGTAGGGAAATTAGTAGCCAATTATGACCCACTAACTATGGACCTCTGGCCGTGGTTGGAAACAGTGCAGCTGAGATTTGAACACCTAACTGCATGAAAGAGATGCACTGAACATAGGTGCCTTTAACCCCTTACGCCACTGGAGGCCCCCATATGATAATTATTAACATCAACATAAGACTGATTGGCCTGAAGTTACCTTTGTGTTTTTGAGGATCATCAGGTCTGTGTTGTTGTTCCGGATGAGAAACTGCAGGTGCAACTCTATGGCCATCTCTCCACTAAGGATTTTGATCATTTTGGCATTCTGATCTTTTGGCTCCTCCTTCTACATGAATACAAGGAAGATACATGGTGATCAGTTAACCACTGAATAAAGAATACTCTACCACGGTACAGAAATCTGATCCTCAGTGGGTTTTTTAATTATGGTACCCAAGAACTTACTGTCTCCGTTTGCTTTCCAGCAGGGGAGCTCCCAGCCTTGTCATCTGTTTCCATTGCATCACTACAACACAGACCAACAAATAGATAATAAAATAAATACTTCCAGGATATTTTTGTTACGGTTACATTCCTGAACATTTACATTCAAACAAAAGTTATTTTTAGACACATGCTATTCCTTAAATATTTAACACTCGTATCACAACAATACAGTAATATCCTAATATTCACAATGACTTTTGTAGCCTTTCACTTGAATGGTTTGAGGCTGGTAGGCTTTTGATAGGTAAATATAGAGAGCATAGTGTTTTCCATCTGCATCATAGCAGCCAAATGAGTAAGAAGGAAGGCAGCGCTGGGTTTGAAGAAGTGACCCCATTGTGTCCAATAAGGAGATATAACAGAACAAGCTGGTAAAGGACCTTTACCAACAGACAGTACAACATCCACAAGGAAAACACAGGATCAACCAGGTTCTTTGTTTTGTTTCCAACACCACAGCACAAATTACTCTCATTCATTTGGAATGGACCTAAACAACACCCATCTTACGATCATGGGACACATAATGTTACAACTAAAACTGAGGATATTCAGGATTCTAGCTCCAACACTTAACACCAAAAATCACAGTTAAGCCCCCTAAATAAGCCATTACCCAAGTCCCTGAAGAACAACCAAAAGGAATAACATTGCAACCAAACATGACAGTTTAGAAAACCACAAGACAGTGGCTGTAGAGGTAGCCATCAAGCCTGATCAATCACTTACAGACTCTTTGTAATCAAATCACACTTCTTTGGGGATTTCTTCTGATTTAAAATAATTTTCTGTTACATTTAATTATAGTTTCCATTTCCTCTTCAGTAATTTATTCTTCCTCATTAGTGACATTTTATTTATTGCACTGGTTTAACTGGTGTTAAATGTTGCATAATTAAAGATTACAGCACAATCATCATTGCACATTTTCCAGTCAAAAGTTACTAAAAACACAAGTGCTGGTTTTAAAACTGGCTAGTTGTTTCTTCTCTTTCCATCCTCTCGCCAACCACACCCCAAAGATATCTTTAGACCTCCTCCCAGTCTACCTGTCTTTATCAGCGATGGGCACTGTGCCTGTGTTGGTGGAGCCAGGCACAGCAGGGATGGGCGTCCCAACGGTCCGCAGGTTCTGGATGACAGAGGAGAGGAACTGCTGGCTGGCACTCTCATACAAGTCAAAGCAGATCTGGTAAGCCATCAGCAAGTTGTCCTCCTTCACCAGTTTCTCCAGGATATCACTCACAGCTTGTGGATCATCCAAGAAGATCAGACACTACAGAGAGAAGAGAGTAGGGGGGACAAGGTGAAAAGAATCACGGGATGCAAATACAAGAATAAAGTAGTATGATAGTTTGTAAGCTATCAGGAGAACAAATACTCCTTATAATTCATACTGGATTCATAACATTAAGTTCAATATACATATCAATGTACATATCACGTTGTGCATTACCTCTGGGCACTACCTGATGGTACCTATGCTCTGTCAAACTTGAGCTTAGCTTTAGGGCACTTAGATTGCCATCTAGATCCTCACTTGTGTTGTGCTAACTCTCAAATGTATGGCACTTTGGATAAAAGCATGCAAGCTATTTTTTCCCAAAAAACCATGCAATTTTTCCAGGAACATTTCTGCTACCCTGTATTGATCATCTGTGATAGAAAACAGGCAACAAGATGGAGGCAATAGGCATGTTCTTTGGTTTTGTCTTTTTTGTGATGGTTACCTGGCAGACATTGATGAAGTCAGGTTTCTCTAGGTTCATGTAAAGTTTCACCAATACACGGAGCACCTCATTACGGAACTTCTTGTTCTGCATCAGTGACATGCACACCTTCAGGCTGTAGGCCAGGAGACCGCTCACATCATTCTGTGTGGGGATAATTTAAAGAAAGCATTATGATACATTTCTATCTATAGTTTACTCTCTATTATATTCCCTCCACTGTCTACAGTGGATGTGAAGTACCACTGCCCTGACCCTGTGTCAAGGAAATGCCTCATACAGTGAAACTAAGTTGTCGCCTTAACTACAAAGTAATGTTAAAAAAAAACTACTTGGTCATGAAAGTGGTGCTCATGAAAAGTACACAAAAAAGTAACCCTTGAAAGTCGTGAAATGTATGCTATGTCTTGATGCATCCTCAATAATCCAGGTAAGGGAATCACAAAAATGGAGAATCGGTTCAACTGGATAAGAAGTTTATTGAGAGACGTTTCCTCACTCAAACATGAGACATCTTCAGTCTATAGATGTCTTCTCATCAGACTGAAGATGTCTCCTGTTTGAGCGACGAAATGTTTCTTAATGAAATTCTTATTCAGTTGAACCGACTCACCTTTTTTGTCATCTACGTATACTATGTTAACATCTTTAAGGATGATCACCCTGGTGATTGAATGTTGTAACTTACTCTAGGCAATACACTTAATTTCAAACCAAACATGAGGTGATAACAGAAACTGACCGACTCCAGAATAGTCTTCTCAAAAATGTCGAGGCGCCTGGTCTCCAGGGCAATGCCAATGGCCTGCTTGTATTTATGGTCACCTAGGCAACGCAGGAACATCTTGTTGACAATGCCCTCAAGTCGGGGATCAATACTCTTCTTCTCCTCGTCCTCCGGGAGCTCGGCATTTTCGACCCTCAGCTTGGTGTAGTGATCAATGCATTTGGCTGAGGTAAACATAAAAAAAATCAATTTTTACACCTCAACATCAGCCCAGTATTTTTCAGGATAAGCTTATGTTCAGCAAGTATCTTGGTCTTTCTACCAAGATGATGAAGTGACCCTTAACAGAGTGACCGTTTTTTTGTCAGCATAAGTATCTTAAAGGAATAGCTCAGGTTGTGTGGTTTGGAGACAGAGCAAGAGAGGCTAGACTAAACAGGTTTGGACATGTGTGGAGGAGAGATACTGGTATACTGGGGGAAAGATATTGAATATGGAGCTGACAGGCAAGAGAAAAGGAGGGCCTCCAATGCCATAGGGGGTTAAGGCACCTATTTTCAGCGTGTCGTGCAGTCGGGTGTTTAAATCCCAGCTGCACCGTTTCCAACCACAGCCAGAGGTCCATAGTTAGTGGGTCATAATTGGCTAAGCCTCACATGGGTATAGGGGTTAGGTTGGATAAAGTATTGTGGGTTCACTAGTGTCCCCCTCTGGGTCGTCCAGGCCTCTTGGTTAAGTAAAGGGAAAATATTCTGCTCCATTCTCCTCCAACAGCAAAAAACTGTGCTTTCCCTGCAAGACCGCGATGTGCAAAATAGCAAGGGCTATTAGTCACGGGACTTGGAGGAGACACATGCTACAGCTTCCTCCTTCCTGTCAACTTTCTACAGGGATAACAAAGAGACTGAGCCAGCAGTAGGCAAGTCAGACAATCCGGGTGGGGGAAAAAGGGATAAAATTTAGAAGCTAAAAAAAAGATTTAAAAAAAAAGGAGACCAAAGAGGAGGTTTATGGTGTGGTGAGGGAGGACATGCATGTGGCTGGTGTGACAGAGGAAGATGTAGAGAACAGGAAGAGATGGAGATTGATGAATTGCTGTGATGACCCCTAATGGGAACAGCTGAAAGTATTAGGAGCAGTAGTAGTACTCTAATAGTGTTCAAGTCGTTGTGTTGTGCTCAACAGCACCAGTTGAATGAGTTACCTCACTAATGTGGTTTGTTAACAAAACAACAGTAAATGCAATGTCCGCCTTTGTCATACTACGATAGGCCACCCCACCACTAACCTACAACCCATCCAAAGCATTTGAAAATAAAAATGTCAATAAAACCTCATATGCCACAACATCTGTGTGATGCCATCTGTAGCTTTAGGGGCCCTAACCCCTCATCTGACAAAAAATCTAGAGGCAACACTGGCACACCTCCTACTGATGTCACCAAAATGGCATGTCATCATTACTAAAAAATAGAATTAGCCTCTTTTCAGCTTTACTGGCGAAGACCGGCGGTCAGTCTCAGATCTATGCAACTCTGTGCTGGTCAAATTTAGATGCAAGCATCACACGATGGTTCATGTTGCATGCACAGCCAAACACACATGCCAAAACATATCAAACCCCACATTTACTTTTGGACAGTAAAACACATTTGACAAAATGGGACAATGCGAATCACTTTCAGCTGAAATTATTTGTACAAAGAAACTCTGTGTAGTAATCTGAGGCACTTTTTTGTTTTAATATTTTTTTTTACTTAAGAATGAGACAGATTCCTGTAACCTGGTGCAGTTTTAGAGAAAATGTTAGTTATTTTATAGTTCATTTTTTTATCCTTTAAAGAAAAGTTCCAAAAGGACTGCGTATGCTGTCAATTATAGTTACTTAGGGAAAAAAATGGAATAAGCCAAGAAAAGTACAACCTGTGCAGTGAGGCCCAGAAAACAAATGATTCATATTAACAGAGTTCCTAGATAAAGAAATAACAGCCAGGTAGAAAAAGGCCATCCATTTCTACGTACCAATGATTGTCTCCACATACTCAGATTCATCTGTGACATTGAAGAGGTCTCCAGCACCTAGGGCATAATTGAGGGATTCCTCAAAGGCTCCGAGGTGGTAAAAGACTTTAGAGGCAACCAGGGCAGCAAATTCTCTGCTCCGAAATGTTTCATCCTCATACAAGACTTCACTGTCAAGAGACATTGGTATAAACATGAGATTACCCAAACAAAATCCCGTAACTTTAACCTGTATGTTATTTTAAAAAAAGAAATGAATTAAAACAGGGTAAGAATTCTTGTGACAACCCCCACAAAGAAGTAAAAGAGAAGGTTTAGTAACAATGTAGGGCCCTGTGGAAGTGGCATGGAACCAACATTACGTTTAAAGGCATCTTTATGCATGCTTAATAATCCAGGTAAGGAAATCACAGAAAGCTATGCCAACCCCTATCCGATAACAGTTGATGTATGGTACCATGAAGTAGATTATATATCTTACTTTGTACCTTTGCACATTACATAAATTCTACTAGGCCCAGGAAAATCGTAACCTGAGAATTTAAAAATAAGTCTGTTTGCATGTTCCCAATATCCTACATTGTTTACTATCCTTGTAGCCTTATTGGGTAATACAACAAATGATTGTAGGTTTTGTAGGTGTTCCCCCATACCTCCAAACGGTAATTCAAATATGGCAATACAAGTGAACAATACAGAATTTACAGTGCTCTGTGATCCAGGATGTAACTTGCCTTTCACAGAACTCCGATGTCCCTTACCATTTTTGTTATCACATATATTATGAGGTTTCCAGCGCATTTTATGGTCAAGCATCACACCCAGAAATGTATGTTCAAGTACTCTTTCAATGTCAATATTTTAGCAATACTTCTACTGATGTGTATGTTTTACGATTTCCAAATAACATAAACTAAGTTTGGTCCCGATTCAGTGATATTTGTTTCCATCAAAACACATTTTTTACTTTTTCATTTCACCTGTGATCAATTCCAAAAGCTCCTGTGAATTCTCCACTCAAATAGAAACGGTTGTGTCGTCCACAAATAAAACGAATTTCTTGATTTAACCATAAACAATCAATTACATATGTACGGTATTAAATCTAGAAATTCATTTTATTTGTGGACGGCAAGATTCAGACGTAAATAAAACATAAATCAATCTTGAATCTGGTGTACCATGCCTGTCTATCCTGAAATAGAGCAGCATCATTTAACCATTGAACATCGTAAGCAAAAATATTATTAGATTCCAGCATACTTGCTCAACACTTTCAAATATTAATGATGCATCGTGACAGTTCAGCTTTCCATATAAGCTCAAAAGCAATACTTACATTTTATCCACAGATCCTGAAATCTCAGCCCAAAAATCATTGACAATGGCATCCAGCTTATGCAGAGCAAACTCCTGGAGATGAAGCGAAAATGTTGTTACTATGATATCAAAAGTCAAAACGAAAGGGATTTTTCTGCTGCAGTTTGAAAATACAACACACAGAGTTGGCAACCCCTCCCCGGCTCAGTGACACCAGAACCGCATGCACCCCGACTGCTGACCGGACCAGAACAAGGGCCAACACTATGTCACTTTTCATTCCCATCCTCTCCTTCAGTGCCCACCAGTGTGTTAAAATTACCAACTCCATATTCACTCTATTTTGTAAATAGTGTTTTCCGCTTCCTGTTTCACCTTGCTATATTTGCATCTTTTTCAACACTGTCTGCCATTGTCATAGCTTCCTGTTGGATGCTGCTTAAAATCTCAATCTGCCACCTGGTCAGTACGTTTTATTGAGTCCTGCTTATCAAAGGTTAATCCCCAAGAATGTCCCATACACAGAAAAATCAGAAAATTCAGAGGAAAGGGTCCCTGGTCCCGTCACCACACAAGTGTCTTCATACCCCGTCACCCTCTCCGGCCATAACAAACTAAAAACTGCACCCTGACTCTCACTTAAGATGAACCTACCATGAAAAGTATAAACCATTCATTTCTTTGTAAGGGGCAAACTCTCAAAACTCAGCAGGGGGTGAAATACTTATTTTCCCCACTGTATATTACATTACATTATAGGCATTTAGCAGACGGTCTTATCCAGAGTGACCTGCATCAAGTGAGCAGTTAGGGGTTCAGTGTCTTGCTCAAGGACTCTTCAACATACTATGTGCAGGATCGGGGATCAATCCTATAACCTTCCAATTGCCAGACGACCACTCCACCCACTGAGCTATGGTTTTCAGTTTGCTGCTGTTAACACTGTAAATTTCCCTCTTGTGGGACTAATAAAGGAACATCTTTTCACATCTTGTATTCAGTCAGAATCAGTTTATTGGCTGTGCAGGTTTTCATATACATGGAATTTGACTCTGAATTTATGGCCAACTGCTACATTCTCTTCACCAATGCACTCTATCCCCACTTTGTTTTGCTTGTGTATAGTCAATCCTTGTATATCTATATACACCAAAATATTGCTGTGTCAATGTTCTATGTTAAGTACACAGGCAGAACCGGAGTCAAATTCCAAGTGTGTGCAAACCTACATGGTCAATAAACTTGATTCTGATTACTCATTCTACCATTAAGCTAATTGAAACAGTAGATTGGGTGAGGCTGCATCCTATATGAAAGGATAATTTTGTCATTTCAGAAGGCCAAATTCAGTTCACCCAAGATGAGGGGTCATAAAACCCAACGTGTACTAAAGAATTATAACAATTAGCTCCCAATCATGAGTGGCAGCCTGTTTTTCATGGATTCAACTATTCTGCATAATGCTGTGCAAAGATATGCACAGACTTGCAAAGCTTGCAGTGGCTTTGTGAAGAAGGTCAGTAAGGTGCATAGAGACAGCAAACTCCTGATTTCAGGAGACTCGGTCCATTAAGCCACTGCTGGGCAGACCATATTAGTTTGGGATCAGCACAGGAGTCTGCCATCCACAGGAACCAGGACGTATGTTTTTGTGAGTGGCTGATGAGAATTTTACCTTGAGCTGTGGCTCCTCTTCATCGAGGAGCGAAATAATCCCAGCTGGAGGTATTAAAGTGAGAAAAAAACAGTAATTTATTACCATTACAAGTCTTTTCTAACATCAAAGATCTCAATTTCTCCCTCACTTTACAATTAATCCAGGCGGCAGCTTTCGTGTCTGCCATTAAAACAAACACGATGATGGGATATAAACTGGTTTACAGTGTAAAGCACACTGTGAGAACAGGTTACTTGACACAAACTGAGCCCCAACGACTGTTTTCACGATTCAAACTTGAACTATTACGTCTCCAAAACATAGAACCACCATGTAGGTTATATTTATTACTCACCAGTCGTTGACAGTTGGACTCCCTACTTATGTTTTGATAACAGCTTAAAATTATCTTAATTGAAAAGACTGAAGTTTGCAACAGTCAAAGGCTCTTAAGGAATATTTACGAATGAGACTGCTGAAATGCTAAGCTACTCAGCTTCGTGGTAAGTGACAAAAACCCAAAGCAAGATTGGATAGGGTAGAAACTTAAATGTGGGTCGCACTGTGATATTGATGATGATACATCGTTAACACTATTCATTTATCAATACTATATCTACTGACTACAGGCAGCGTTGCGCTGTGACTCAGCTAAACCAATGGCAGCTAGCGCTAGCACCGACTCTAAATATATTATCTAAGGCTTACCTGCTGATGTTATCATGTTTGCTCTCCAGTCCCTCCTCGAATTCACAGTTCTCCCGGACTGTTTCGTTTGACTTGAGCTTTTAAAGGATTTAGAAACTAAATTCAATATCGGAAAAACCTACACATGAACAAATTGCTGCCGCTATGATATTCTTTTTGTCCACTACCGCAAGTCCCCTTAATAAGGACCTGCAACTGTGGTGGCGTATCTAATGCCTGGTTTAAAAAGTACTATTCAAAGTATGTAGCCATTATATCAGCTATGATTTTCGGAGAACAGTAAAGATCATGTAATTCATAAAACAACAGCCTAAATTACCATTTTACCTAAGGGATACCGTACACCCATAGTAAACAATAAAGCTGCCCTTATAAGAACCGGCATCTCTAAAGTCGACCTCAAGTGAATCAGTTATGTTGCCTGAGTTCAGCGTGCAGACGACATGGCCGCCGTTAGGTGAAGACCATGTTTGTTTAGCAAACGCACAGGTATCCTAAAAACGTGTGATTTGGGTTACTGCTCTGTCATGGGGACGTATCGTTGTGCTCGATTCTGCACTTTGGATCGCATCAAAAATACATGCATGTAAAGGTTAATACCCCTGTCTGTACACTTGACCAAGGCAAAGAATGGAAAGAAAAAGCAATAGTTGGTTCCCGGGTGCTGCCGCTGCTCACCGCTCCTTTACCTAGAATAGAATGTGTTAAATTCAGAGAGTAAATATCACTGTGTGTCATGCAATATAGTGTCTTCTCCCGAGATGACATTTGCTCTTTTCTATGATATAATTTCAGTTTAGGTCTTCACCCATGACTGCAACCCATCCACTGCTCTAACACTGGTGAGAGAAGTTAGCTGATGACCCCGCTATAAAAGTGAGACTGATATCCAACAGTGAGGAGACACACTGGAGAGAGGTGGTTAATCATCTGGTCAAGTGGTGGACCAAGGATGTCACTGTGGACTGTAGGAGATCCGGGGAGACCACTAGGTCCACCTCATCACCATATGTGTGGAGAGGAGCTGTGTGCTCTTCCTGGATCTCCTATGGATGCTTTGGCTATGGGTATTTCTAGATTCATCCATCCATTCATCGTTCTTTTCTTACCATTTAATTTAATTTTGGAAAGCGGAAGTGCATGTTTTGCAGGTGATATGTGCCCCTTTTCATCAAAATAGATAAATAATGTGGTAATCACACGAACATCTTGTGACATACATAAATACATCAGTGCTCTGATCATTCATGTCCAAAGCTGCTTTACTGTGAAAAGGTGAAAAGGAAAGCAGTACTTATTCGTACATATTTTCTACATGACAAAACACACATCCCACTCAAAGAACAGTTTAAACATGTTATACATTTATTTTCACATTTAAGTCATTAAAATAATTACAAAATATAACAGCAGCTGATTTATTAAAATCTAATAGAGAAAATATCCCACATCTTGTGTCAGTGTATTAGCGCTGTTATGAATACTCTTCATCTAAGGCACAAGCCAAATTCACAGGCTACTTTCTTATGGCAGCAGCATAGTTCAGGAAGTAGAGCGGTCATCTAGTAAATAGAGATTGGTAGTTTGATCCCTGGCCCCAGTAGAAAGCACATTGAGGTGTCCTTGAGCGAGATACTAAACCCTGAACTGCTCCCTGAGCACCCTGTCGCGGCTGCTCATTGCTTGCTCCTATACAATAGGATGGGTTGAAGGCAAAGAACACATTTCCATGGGCCTTCGTTGTGTGGGAAATAAAACAACTCTTTTCTATTCTAAACAGTACATTTAGCAGCATCTGTCTAATAAAAACTCAAGTCTTACTACATCCTACTCAAATCCTTCAATCAGCTAAAGGGCTGGATGATATGTTAATAGGAGACTACCGGTGACTCAGGGTCAGCAAACAACACTCTGAGTACATATGGTGTAAAGGTGGCATTACATTGTAGTGTTGTGACATCCTATGACAAGACTTACAATGACAGGAGAATTAAGCCAGCTGAAACTGCTCGGCTTTGGGGCGGCATAGCTCAGTGGGTAGAGCGGTCATCTGGCGATCGGAAAGTCGTACGTTTGATCCCCGGTCCTGCATACAGCATGTGGAGGTGTCCTAGAGCAAGACACTGAACCCCTAACTGCTCCCTGAGCACCACATGGCGGCTGTTCAAGGCTCCTATACAATAGGATGGGTCAAAATGCCGAAAATTGCAAATTTCCCTTTGTCGGACTGATAGGAGAAAATGATCATTATTATTATTAAACCTGACATAGATTCCTCTCTGACTAGTCCTCAAACATTCAAAGTATTTAAACTGTGATCACATGTGTGAGCTGTAGATGTGTCTGTATGTCTTGTACCAGATGAACCCGATCTATTACCCACCAATGCTGGATGGGACATGCACACAGTCAATCCCTGTGTGCATGTCTGAAGACTGTTCTCCTTCTATGTGAGGTACCTGTGAGAGCCATGGAACCACAGTCACACTCTTAAGTGTATGAAAACCTACATGGCCAATAAACGGACTCAGACTTCAGGTGAAACTTTTGACACTTGCTGCACAGTCGGCCCTGCGCTGACTGCTGATGTGGTGCCAAAGACTTGGAGGTAGTCTGATGTCAATAGGTAGCAGAAGATACCCACAGCTGTCAGAGTCGAAACATCTCCTCAGCCTGTCTTGATGCATGCTCAGTAATCCAGGTATGGAAATCACAAAAAGAGGTGAATCAGGGGAGAATGTTTGCCTTCAGCTCAGACTGAAGAAGTCACCTGGTGAGTGATGAAACGTTTCTCAATAAACTTCTGATCCAGTTGAACTGATTCACCTCTTTTTGGGATCTCCTCAACCTGGTTGAAGACACCTCCTACACCCCCACCTCAACATCCAGCCCCACGTCTTGTTCAGAGGCATGCATCTACTGGGCAGAGACAAGCTGAAGCTGAGTGTTACGTCACCCAACAGACACGACTGCAGATTTGTATTCAAGTATGAAGACGGTAGAAGAACCTTGAGCACCGCATGTTGATCAAGGCCAAGTTTCTGCATTGACCTAAAGCTACAAACCTGAACATGATCCTTTATGTTGGACTTTATGGTTGACCTGGTCAGGTGAGTAATCTGATCTCCAGCCAGAGAGAATGAGAGTCAGCGTCAGGCCTGCTGTGTCCCGAACAGACCAGAGAGCCTGGCTGGACCTGATCTTCCTCATGTGGTTCTGTCTGTTGGTGAAGGTCTCCTTCCAGCTGGTTCTGTCATATATCTGCTGGTTAGACACCATCACCTCACTCCCTCCTCACACTCAGCACTACCTGCCCTCCTCTTCCTCATCTGGCTGCTTTAATGAAAAGGGAAACCACTATGCACCCTGTCATGTCCCCTGGAAAAATATTGACGGACAGGGACCATTCTGATGAGGCAGCACACCCCTCCTACAATCCAACATGGCCTTATCTACCATCTACTGCCACCACCCAGACGGCATCAGCCATGAGGGCATTGCTCTTTGTTCTCCTGTCCAACAATGTGAAAGAATCACGGCAGCCCAAAACAGACCAAACAGTGACTCTGGTTTTCTGTCGCTCAGCACAAGGCATAAGCCAGACCGCTCTCATGTCCGGCCCCGATGTGGCCCAAGAGCTTCAAAACATGCATTTCAAAAACAACCAGCATCAACACACAGGATTCAGCTCCTCTGCTAACAGCTCACATTATGGAGGCGGGACATGTTGACCTCTGACCTCATATTGTGTGTCAAACAGTTAACTCCCCCATCAAAAACAGGGGATTCAGTTGTGACAGCAGGGGCTGAACGGAGCTTTACCCTCAGCACTGCCTCCCCCGCTAGCCCGGGGGAGGCAGTCCCTGTTGGTTCTACCACTCAGATTGTCTCTGTCGCATGAAGCCTTTCATATCCAAACTCGTAGTGTTCATACCACAGAGAAGCAGAACCAGTTCACCTGCCAGTGGTGTTTTGTGAGGCTGAGTGCAGGTGAACTGGTTCTACTTCTTGGGGATTTCCTCACCAGATTATTCAGGCTGCATGAAGAAGATGTTCTTGTGTTCACGCTATCGTTTCACCACGAGCTCTGTGATAAAACTTCCCATCTGGTGCATTATGAAACAGGCCTCGGTGTACGTGGCAGCTAACGCTCCACAAAGCAGCTGGGATGGCTCTCCTGTGGCTTTTCCCTTCAGGAACTAAACAGTGAACCCCGACCCTCAGTCCAAGTGGAAGGCTGCACCGGGATAGGGGAGCAGCTTTACCGACCATCTCAGTGAGGACGGCCATCGCGGAACATGTCTGCTCCTTCACGTAGCTGTAGGGTGAATGGCCTTTGTGCACATGGCTGAATATGGAGGTTTGTTACTGGATCAATGGGGGGTGGGAACATGTAAGGCTGATGCCGATAGGTCACTGGTGTGTGCCCTCTGCTCTTTTACATTGTGAATCAGGGTTCTGCAAGGCAGCGTCCCATCCCTACACTTTGAGTATTGCACCATAATGTCTCAGTACAGACCTATAGGCCGCTCTGTCCGTCCCTCAGCACTGTCCACCATACTGAACTAGGGTTCACAGTTTGCATCCGGGGTGCTTCCGACTGTCTCCTCCCCTTCCCCTGCAAAAGCCTTCATGACGTGGACGTTCCTGAGGAAGGTCTTCATCATGCCAGAGGTGGAAGGCATCAGGGAGGACATCATCTCCACTGTCGGGACTTTAAGGAGAGCATTGTTCAGTGATGGACATTGTGGCTGAGGGTCCTGCATGTCAGTCTTAATTGTCCTCCTCTGTCCCCGATCCAGTTTCAGTGTGAGGCCCGGCGGACTGGGAGCAGCTCTTCAGAGGAATCCCTTCCTCCTTATTGCCCGTGTCACCTGGAAAACAGTCAGAATCACAGTCGGTTTAACTTTGACAAGTAATCTTCAGGGGGCCAGAATTCCACTTGATGCTCAGTGAGGAAAATGAGCCTCATACACTTCAGGTCCGACTCACGTCAGGACCAGAGACGACCACACAGGTGTCACACAGTCACACGTGTGTGTGTGTGTGTGTGTGTGACTCCAGTGGTTTCTGCTGGTTTGGCCACATGTCGACTCTCTGGGTAGGAAAATAAAACATGTGCTGTACGAGAGGCCAGTTCTACGTGTCACCGTCAGACCCCACGTTGTGGGGGGGGGAAACACAGACTTAGATGAAGCGTGGGGGATTAAGGCCAGATGCCCTTCCTGATGCCCCATGGTGGGTTTGAACTCGCAGCCTCTGGTTCGTCAGTTCTGCAAGCGCACACTCTGTCACCGAGCTACCACGCCCCCGAATAAAACAAGCTCTGTAATAAAGTCTCAAGTATGTGAGAGATAACCCCAGAGCAGGAAGTGCAGCGGTAAATCCACACAGCAGAGCCTCTGTGTGAGGAGCACAGCGTGATATTGTATATTAAAAATACCAGGTCACCATAAGAGAAGGTCTGCCATGAGAGAGCCTCATCTGATCTCCGCCTCAGGGGCCGGCGAAAAGTCACTGGGAAGATCAGTAGAGTCCGACTCTGCTGCCTCACTTCTCTCGTGTCTCAATAAGAGAGGGAGACACGAGAGGCCCGCCTCATCTCACCACACACCACACACACACGACACGTGGCACGCAGCAATAGACCAGTTCAAAGAAGAAACTCTAAAAGAGCAGACACTACGGCGGTCAGACAGACAGGAAGGAGGCCTCTACCTCTTTGCTTGCTGGTTGAGAAGCTGGAGGCTGGGTCCCCGTGCCCTCTTCGGAAGCCCCAGGGCAGACATCCAAACAGCCTGTGGCCCTGCGCTCCGTTCTCCCTGCTGTTATCTGAAAAGGCAATTACAAGCGTTAGACTGTTGGGCAGCTTCAGTGGGCTGACTCATGAAGGCTCCTTTTGTTCTCCAGAGCCTTCACAGCAGAGCCTGGGAAAGAGAAACGTGGGAGAGCGTACATGTCTGTCTGCTGTGACCCACATATTGAAATACAAGCACTTCAGCTGCTGCAAAAGCAGCAGATCTCTCCCTCTCGCCTATTCCATGCTAATAAACGTAATCCCAGATTATTCTTGGACACTGTTAATAAACTTATCAAAAAGCAACCGTGCATTAGCTGCTCAACACTCACAGCCCAGGAGTTTCTGGACTTTTTCTGCAATAAAGTCGATGAGATATTAAACAGAATCCGACAGCTCCAGTCCTGTACCATTCATTTTCATATGACGAATCACTGACAGTCCTGCGTTCACAGCTTTTGAGAATCTCTGTCTTGACAGTTTGACTAAACTTATATCGGCTTCTAAACCAACTACCTCCCGACTGGATCCTTTACCAACGGAACTTTTAAAAAACCTCTGGCCTTTGCTGACATCTGCACTGCTGTTTTAAGACAGCAGTGGTCTTTACTTAAGAAACCACACCTTGACCCAGAGTCTCTTAAAAGCTAGCGCCCACTATCTAAACTCCCATTCTATTCTAAAGTATTAGAGAGAGTTGTGCACCATCAAGTCTTGACCCACGTAAAAGAAAACTTCTTATATGAATCTTTTCAACCAGCTTTTAGGGCCCGTCACTCCACTGAAGCTACTCTAACTAGAGTGCTAAATGACCTTAGCTATGGACTTTGATTGCACCTCTGTGCCTCTTCAGCCAGGCCTCACGGCAGCCTTTGACACTATTTATCATGGTGTATTAATTGATAGAATAAAGGATAATTCTGTTGTCCCTGGTTGAGCTCTCCCTCGGCTTAAGTCCTACTTATCTGGAAGGAACCGCTGTGTCTGTTATAACATCACACCGGACGTCTCTGGTGTTAAATATGGCGTACCACTGGGATCAGCTGTTGGCCCTTTATTCTTCTCTCTTTATATAATGTGATGTTTTCAATTCACTAATGACGATGACGACGATGGTGTGTTATGTCACTGTAATCAACTTGTACACTGGATTGTGTTGTAAAGCACTAGTGCAGACAGTGTAGTTACACTACACTCAGTAACTCAGCCGCTAATCATAGAGGCTTCACACCCGGAACACAACACCATGATCTGGCTTGGCAGGGCTGAGGAGCAGTGGTACTGGTGTGGCCTGAGGACGTGATGGAGAACCTGAGGACGTGATGGAGAACCTGAGGACGTGATGGACCGTTGTGGGGGATCAAAACAATGGCTGCTGTGTGTGCGTCGGGAAGCTGCGCCTCACCTGCGGCTCGGGATGAATACACACTGCAGGCGTTCTCCTTGATGGCGAGGACCTTGCTCACAGTCCTCGGCAGGAAAACGCCGACCCAGATGCTCTCCGGTGGGTGTCTGCGGAACACCCCTCGCATCCGAGCCTCCAGGTGCTCGGCGCAGCGCCGCGTCACGTCGCTCTCCGCCGCCGTGTGAACCAAGCCAAGGAGGGCTGGCGGCGCTCCGGCACGCCTGGAGCGCATCCTGACGTCCTTCAGGATCTCCGTCAGGCACCGCTCGTCCGAGCCCCCCTGGAGGAACTCCTGCCTAAACACGAACACGATGACGGGGGAGTCTATTGACCTCTGGGGGCTACGCAGGTTCACCTTTGTTTTGGTGGTCCTCTGGTCTTGCTGCTGGCATGACCTCCTCTCCGCTTCCCCGGGTCTCCCTGGAAGAGGCTCCTCTGCTCTCTGGGGCTGGATTTCTGCAGGATCCCCTGGTGTTGGTAAACTGTCACAGCAGCTCTCCTCATGTTTCACGACGGCCGGCGCGTCGTGAAACATGTCGCTGATGAAGTCGTGCAGAGTCCCGGCTCCGTCCTCCGCCTCGGGTCTGAGGGCATCGCTCACCAGATAGATCCTCTCTTTACCGCCGATCTGAGAGAGCAGAGTCCTGAATCCCTGCTCAACCGCCGGCAGCGACTCCTCCAGCATGATGCTCGTCGACTTGTCGATTGTGTGGGAGATGTGAGAGGAGTCGTGCTCCTCCTGGATCACTCCTCCATCCATTCACACGCAGCGTGACCGCAGGGAACGTGGACGTGCCGGGTGCTTCCTCCCTGCGCGGCCGTAGGAAGCGTGGACGTGCCGGTGACGTCCTCTCTGCAGGGCCGGAGGAAGGAAGCAGCATAGCAGGGGGCGGGACCTAAAATGCCCGGCGCGTCCTACTATTGGCCCTTCTGTGTGCAACGCGAGCCCGCCCACAAGTGACGTATGGATTTGGCGGAATACGGGTAGAGTGGCGAGGGATGAAGTTCACGTTTAATACACGGTAATGACATGACAAGGACCAGATTTCCACGGCAACAGCCCGTGTGTGTGTTTTATTAATGCACAGTGGTGAAGTGAAGCACCACTGAGGCAGACAGCAGCCACATGATGGCAGGTGGTTGCCCGTCTGCCGTTCAGTCGTGCAGGCCCATGCTTTGACCGGTCAAGGTGACAGGTGATGAAATCTCAGGGTGCAGAGTTCACTCTCTTCAGGCCCAATATTTGCATTGAGATGAGTCCCGTCTCCTCTCCCAGGTGGTAGATGCCCAACTTCTGGATGGAGGGAAGACAGGACAACGATGAAGGAGAAAACAACAAAACAGTCACTGAACAGTTGAATCCGCAGTGTTCAGAAGACGGAAGATGTCCCCTGTAAGAGTGAAGGAACTGCTGTGTCTGGATAACCTGATTCATATTTTGTGATTTGAGAGCTGACAAGCCAGATGTTGCAGGTTTGAACCCACCGCAGGACATCAGGAAGGGCGTCCCCCGAGCTACATCTAAGGTTAGGTCCACCCTAACAACGTGGGGACTGATGGTGACACATGAGACCTCCCTCTCTCCTTACCTAGATGATTGAGACATTCTGCAGAGCGGCCTCTTCACTTCTCCACCTCCCCACTGCACTGGAACACAAGTCTGCAATTATGGTAATGAATGCATGCATGCCTGGGCCAGGCGTTCCCGGAGAGATGAAAGTGTTCGGCTGGAACGCCATATCACCACCCTGAGAATGTTCCACTTGCATGACTCTAATCTTTTAATCCAGTCAAAGCTGTTTCTTCATTACAGGTTGCTGTCAATTTGAAATTCCAATGAGCTCATTTGAAACATAAGTCGCATAACTCCGACATTGTAGAGCTAGTCAGGCTCTGTGGGCCTGCCCCATTGACTGCTGAGGAACGGACAAATGAGAAAGTGGTGCTGGAGCGAGCAGAAGACAGAGGTCAGGTTCTGACCTTTACACAGGCTGGCTGATCAGTGACCGGACCGGGTTTTCTCTTCTGCCAGCCATGGTGTGATTAGGTTTACTCTCAGATAAACACATCTGAGTGAAAAGATAACGTGGAGTAAACAGACATTCACCCCGACTCTGCGAAGCCCAAAACTCAACAGCCACAGTGCACTTTGACATCCAGCACCCAACCGCTCGGAGGTGCAAAACCAAGGCCTCTGTTCCTGCTGCGTTTTATCATTCTGTCCAGCCAATCAAACCTCTTCTTTCTCCGTTCTTTCATTCCCCTGGTGTTTGCACCATCACCAGGCTAACACATGCTAACACGCTAAGGCCCTCCAGGAGGAGATACAGGACTCTGGGAACACACAGCAGCAGACTGAGGAGCAGCTTCTGTCCTCAGGACACAAGACTTCTTCATGAAACAGATGCAACACACCTGTCTTTACAACGTGACCACCACCTGTGTCGTGTCTAAGATTACTGAACATACATGGACCTTTAGTGCTTTTTAGACCTGATCGGTTGATTCCACTCTCACATTTAGCTAGTTTATTCTGTCATACATCCTACTTTAGACATTTCACCTTGCTTTATACTCATTGTTTGCTATGTGTGGGCCTGTATATGCACTTCCTATTGTATATGACATTTTATCTTTAGTTCATGTTTCTGTAATGGCGTCTCCCAGCCCAAGAATTTCCCACCGTTGTACTTGTACAACCAGAGTGACACTAAACGTCTTGGACCTTCTTGACTATGATCCACCCCCAGACGCCCTGCTCTCAGCTGCCATCGTGTGAGAGAAGTCCTGTGTCTCTACCACAGCAGCATCTGAATGGTGGGGGGACTCGTTCTCATACACAGCCTCTCTAGCCTACTGACCGCTTTACATCTTTACACCATAAGCCGCACATTTACTGACCATAGGGACTTAAGGCTGGAGGCCCTTTCCCCTGACGCCCTGTGGTGGGGATCGAACCCACGACACCTGACTTGGGAGTCTCTTATCTCTCTTTTTTTAAGGTTCAAAATCAATCAATCAATCACCCAAAAACATGCTGACCTGTGTGTGTGAAGCTGTGAGGACCTGCGGGTCCAGCAGCTCTCTGGGACCGGACAGGAGGACACGCAGACCTAAACGGACTGAGACCACATGTGCTTTAGTATGGAGCATGTTATGATGCTACAGCCTGCACGGCATCACTGTTCTCCTGCAGGCACAAAGACCACAGGGCTCTTTCCCCCGAGGTAAGGCTCGTCAGCTTATCCTCAGAGCCAAGTTAGATATTGACTGCAAACAACGGGGGGGGTGTTTGTTTTAGAATCCACAAACAGATAAGCTTCATCCCATCAAGGGCCTTCAAAACACACTCTGGGAAACCAGCTCTGGGATTTCTGAGGCTTTGCTTTCCCCTGGTACAAAACACAACACACAATGCAGCAGACAGCTACTGCTGCCACATAGCATTTGTCATGTCAGCTCATCTCCCACAATCCTGAGTGAGGTTACACGACCTGTGACTCTCTTCCCCGGGACCAGTCGTCTGAGAGAGGAGAGCTGGGCGGCGGTCGACATGTTGGACATCAGTCTGGGACGGGTGGCCTGGCTTTGAAGGAAGTCCTCAGAGGAGCTGGACGTGCTCTCCAGAACTGGCCATCTGGTTTGTGTGACCGCCATCTTGTCCACATGTTGGCTCTGCAGGTCCTCAGGGGAGGCTTGGGACAAACACCACAACACACACAGACGGCAGAGGGACTCTGTCACAGCCACTACAAGCTACATTCAGAAGACAGACGTTCACGTGGTACAGATGTGTCGTCAAGAGACACCCGGCACGGACGGGCCACGTCCTGCTCCCCAGACCAGCTCAGAGAGAGCAGACGACGCCTCTTGATCTGCTCATCGTAGTCCTACAATGAAATGTGTTCTCTACGTTCATCCTACTGGACAGGGCCGCCGTAGCTCAGTGGTAGAGCACTTGGCTTGGCCACTGACGAGCCAGAGGCCGCAGGTTCAAACCCACCGCAGGCCATCAGGAAGGGCATCTAGCCTGAATCCCCCAAGATCCATCTTGGTCTGTCCACCCCCACAAGCTGGGGACTGATCCTGACCCAGTAAAGGACCTCGCTCATCGTAAAGGAGCAGTTAGGGGTTCAGTGTCTTGCTCAAAGACCCTTTGACAGGTTATCTGAAGTGTTTGGGGATCGATCCAGCAATCGTTTGATTATTAGCCATTGTGCTCTACCTCCTGAGCCCCGCTGCCCCTGACATGACGTGATAACCCCTGGAGAGGGAATGGTCCAAAGATATCGGAGGCCTTTTCCCTCCACCGGGCCCACATTCTACCAGCCTCCAGCAGCAGCAGCAGCAGCAGGAGTCGAGACAGGTTTCTGGATGCACGTTGACCATGGTCCTGCTGCCCTGATGTGTCTGCTGCTATTCCTCCTCTTTAAAGATCCTCATCCATGTGTCCATGTGTCCACATGAGACATGTGGTGAGTCTTGGCCTGGTGTCTTGATCTGGCCTGTGTGTATTGTAGATGTTCATTGATGAGTACCTTCACTATGAAGGAGGTGATCATTATTATTATGACTGTTTTACCTTCTGTAGCTCAGTCACTATTCTGTTCTCCTGATCATGTGGTGTGGTGTCAACTGTGTCTTCCTCTGTGTTCACATCCTCCATCACCTGTCTGTCTGTCTGGGGAGAGAGATCCTCCTCTGTGTCTTACTCTGTGTTCACATCCTCCATCACCTGTCTGTCTGTCTGGGGAGAGAGATCCTCCTCTGTGTCTTTCTGTGTTCACATCCTCCATCACCTGTCTGTCTGTCTGGGGAGAGAGATCCTCCTCTGT
>OMLC01055434.1:0-12744 GCA_900302585.1 Regalecus glesne
GTGGTACAGAGTCCTAATGACTCCCAGTTTATGCTCCAGGGGGTGGTGGGAGTCAAACCGCAAGTACTGGTCCGTATGTGTGGGTTTGCGGTACAGGCTAACAAACAACCGCCCCCCAACACCAACCTTCACCTCACAGTCTAGGAAAGCCAACACGCCATCTTTAGCATCCTCCCTTGTGAATTTGATGTGGGCGTCCACTGAGTTAATGTGTTCAGTGAACTGTGGTACTTCCTGGGATTTAATTTTAACCAAGGTGTTGTCCACATACCTGAACCAGTAACTAGGTGGAATCCCTGGATATGAAGCCAGAGCCTTCCTCTCTACTTCCTCCATGTATAAGTTGGCCACTATAGGAGAAACAGGGGAACCCATAGCACACCCATGCTTCTGCCTGTAGTATTGCCCCTGATACGTGAAGTACGTAGACTGAAGGCATAGTTTCAGCAGCAGACACACTTGGTCAGAGTTAAGGGTGGGAGAGGGTCGTCCTGTAATTTCTCACGGACAACCTCAACTGCCTCATCAACTGGGACACACGTGAAGAGAGACGTAACTTCAAAAGACACCATCGTGTCATCATCCTCCATGTTAATGTCCCTCACCCTATTAACAAAGTCCATAGTGTTATGGATATGGTGATTGGTATTACTGCCTACCATTGGGTTGAGAACAGAAGCCAGAAACTTAGAGATGTTCAAGTGCCCCAATTAATCATGCATATAATCGGTCTTAAGGGCACATCCTGTTTATGTGTCTTGGGTAAACCATACAGACTTGTGACTTTACATCGGGGAGACCAAACAGACGCTGGCTAAGAGGATGGTGCAGCATAGGAGAGCCAACACGTCAGGTCAGGACTCTGTGGTCTACACCCACCTACAACTTAGTGG
This sequence comes from Regalecus glesne, assembly GCA_900302585.1. Lineage (NCBI taxonomy): Eukaryota > Metazoa > Chordata > Actinopteri > Lampriformes > Regalecidae > Regalecus > Regalecus glesne. The sequence continues at coordinate 894 of OMLC01055434.1, forward strand.
CCACTCATTCAAGATAATGATGTTCACATCCTTGATAGGGAGGAACACTGGTTGGAAAGGGGGGTGAAGGAGCCCATTTATGTAAAGAGGGAATGACTGTCTTTTAATAGGGGTCTTAGACTACATCTGTCGGCGTCTAACAATGCCGTGATTGCAAAATTCCCCAATCCTTTGTGAATGGTACTCATTGCCACTGAATGTGCAGTTGATCACCCAACTCTCATATGAAGCCAGCCTATTGTTGCATGATATCAATGTACTGTTTAAAGGGGGGGGGTGCTGTAGCCAGCTCAGACTGAAGAAGTCACCTGTTTGAGTGACGACATGTTTCTGAATAAACTTTTCATCCAGTTAAACTGACTCATCTTTTTTGTGATCCTCTTCTCTGGATTAGGTAGCATGTATCTGGACTTTAATTTTTTATGATATATGATTATTGTGAAGGAAAACTGATTAGATGATTACCTTTAATCTATTTGAGAAGCTAATATTTAGTGGTGAATTGCACTTTGATAAGTATAACTTGTAACTGTCATCATTTGACTTTTAATGTATGACATCAAAGTGTTAAAAGTGAAAAAGATTGACATGAAGAACTATGGAGCTCTTTTTTTCTTTGCTGCAGTCCAACTCATGTTCTGGCTGAAAGGCCGCAAAATGTTGAAAAGTCAGATCTATTCACTCGAATTCTACGGCCACAGCATTGATTGTTGTTGATGGGGAATCTAAGCCATATGATCACTGTCTTCATAATTACATCTCAAATGATGTAATCTCTATGACTGCCATCAGCTCTGCCCTATTTCTTAGTACCGACAGCATCCCATCTTAGTCATGCAATCCTCTTTGCTGGTACCTCTAAGCACAGCGGCCTTGACATCTAGCTTCTTATTCCACCCTTTGTGGTTCAAGGATATTAATGCCTAAGGCAGCTATTCCACTTTGGATAATGATAATTAAAACATACTAAATAAAAAATAAGTTAAAGTAAGCAAGGACCATACATTATAGTAAATGAGAGTATGGCACCATGTTTCAGCTCATTTACCACCAGAGACATGAGACCAGTAAATACCAACTTATTCTGAGATTACCTTTATTTTCTCGTATTTTTTCCAGATAAGAGCAGTCTGGTTGAGGACGATACTGACCCTGCCCATGGGCCAACCCATTCAGTCAACTTCAGTCTCTCTCACTCGTTTCATTTACTCTGCTAACAAAGTGTTGCTGTCTTTGCCTCAGATAGGATGGTGAATCTTAAAAGGGTTTTCATAATAAGGGACCTCCGCTTCATATTTCCAAGGGAGCAGTATTTTTCTCTCTGGATTTTCTATTAACAAATCTCTTCTTACAGGGTGTAATTGTGTTTGTGCCTAATAGTATTTCACTGATTCTTGAGATTCAGGACAAAACTACTTTTGAAAAAATTATACATCATAGTAATTTCAATTGGATGTCTATCTAAACACGGGTCTTATCTATCATACCATGACAAGGAATATTTTTTTAATTGAACCACTTCTCACAATTGAACACACTCAATTGAAAAAAAGCCACTCACATTTTTTTAAAATAATGTAAAACCTTCATCTTATGGTGTTGACACAACTGACTGTGTTGACACAACTATATATTGTTATATTGACACATAACTGATGGTGTTGACAAAGTAATGGAGAATCAAACTTATTAAATATATTTCACTACTTTTGACATGAAAAGGGGAGACAGTATCAAGGGAAAAGATGTCAAGCTTAGGACAACTTGGTGTCATGATATGTAAGGCACACATAAAAAGATCAAAATGTTCCTGGTATCAAAAGAGAAAACAAATGTAGGCCATCTGGAGGTCCTCTATAGGTGATCTATACAGTAACCGAACTGAACTGTAAATCTAACTGAATTGAGGAAACAATAAGCAGAGGGTGAACTATGAAAGCCGTAATAGTTTTAATTGTGTAAAAAGTGTAAGAGGATCCAGAATTCACCCCATGTGTTTCGTCACTCCTTCCAAGGGCTCACTGAAAATAAAACTAAAGTGAGCAGTCACACTCATTTGGTTAGACTTTCTGTAAACCTTAATTAGTTGAAATATCTTTTATAATCCAGCTCAACTCTATCATAGATGGTCAGACAGTTGAATCTTGTTCTTTTTCTAAAGGACGTCAGACAGGTATGTTCTGTTACTTCAATTTCTCTCAACAAGTGAGTGAATGAATGATTTCATCTATTTGATCTTATATAGATAATTATTTATTATATAGATATCTATATGGATGTTATATAGATATTCACATAATCGGTTGTCTAGCCTGCAAGAGTGATTGATGAAATCCATTACATCATAGAGCTTCCTGGTCCAACTTGCTCAGAGAGGACTTGATGTCCCTGCTAGTTTCAGAAGGACATCTTTCAGTGGACAGAAACTGACATTCTTTCTCCCATATTTTGGGTGAAAATTGGCAGTAGAACCACAAGGATCTAAGAATCCAACTTTGACATCTTGGTGCTCTATATCTACATCAATCTTAACTGCTAGTGATCATCATAGACCACTGCAGCCCAATTGTCTGTCTCAATACCACTGATAGTGCAGCAAAATCAGGGCAAAGCTAAGATCTGAACCCAGGAAGTTTGCACCAAAGGCAAGCATACTAACCAGTCAAATAAAGAGTCCAATTTGATAGCCAAGGACTAGTGAACTGCCATGAATGTTACAATAGCTACATCCACTGTAGCACCCTCAGGACCTTTCAATGGTTCGACTTCCATTTTTTTCCGCCAAATCTTCCATTTCATCTACGGAATCTCTTCCTTCTCCCACCTTGTGATTCATCTCCTTCAGCTAGTCTCTTCCTGGTCCTTGCATCAGTCTATTGCTCCACCGAGCAGTCTCGTACACAAACAGTATTTGGGGAAAACATTGGCAATCCAATAGCCCACTGCAAAAGTATGATAGCTGTCTGTGGCAGATGCCATTTTGATGTAAGATAAGCTGATGTATCTGTCTTGTTGATGGAGCCTGTTTCAGGTTTTGTGAAAGAGGTGACTCATATGTCTTCAAGTTTCCTTCCACAATATAATACCGTTAAACACCATTCAAACTGTTTGAGATCTTCTCAAAGAAATATTTTCCTTCTCTGCACTTCCCTCCAATATTTTCCGAGACGACACTTTTCTAGTGGTCCTAATTGTCGTACTTGTTTAACAATTTTCTTTAGGACCCTCTCCTTCCTCCTTTCTCTCTCCTTTTCTTAATTCTTCTTTCTGATCTCTGGGTTGCTGTTTATCTTTTCTCTCCTTTTTCTCTGGTATGCTCAGTTTCTTTTTCTTTGCTTTTCAACTTATAGTTTGTTTTTCTGGCCATGGTTGCCTACAGCACAGACAAAAGCTTGCATTTTAGTTGCTGTTTAGCATGTTAGCTACTGTATTATTCATGTCAACTTGCTGGCCTTTGGCTATTGAGTCAGACTCTTTAGTTGACTGTTTAGCATACTTTTTTGGCGTGATTGTCCTGGGTTTGGTTCCGGGCTGTCCCCCCCCCCCGATTTTACTACATGGGTCAGAAGTGGGAAACTGAATAGGGCATCGGCAGTGCTCCCCTAAAGTGTGTAGGAGGTCGTAGCATCATGTGTGTGTCAGGCGGATTTGAGCGCAGGTCTGAGAGCCTCCAGCTTGCTTAACTGAAGCGCGGTGTTCGGTTCCCGGCTAGTTGATTGACTCGTTCACCTTTTTATATAGAAATGATCAGTATTTCTCCTACGTTGAATGCACTGATTGTAAGTCGCTATATTTCAAAATAAACCTCACCAGCGCAGTCACTTGAATCGATTTGTTATTATAATTATTTCTTGTAAGAAAGGAGTTTTGTTCTAAAATAAATCATTTAATTTACAGAGATGTAGTTGATTATTAATTTATGAACAAAATGGTGTTTATTGTCTGTTGATGTTTGGATTTGACGTAAGACCACCGCGGATGATCTATTATTAAACTACAGCCGTCCTGGCAATCACCATGATGGCTGCGTCATTGACGATTGTCGAGCAAATGTAGGCTGGAGCATAGGAAGGGCGGTCCATGAAAATATTGTCTTAGATTAAACTGATCCGTGGTGCAAAATGGGTTGGGGACCGCTGCTCTAGAGGGGCGTCGAAAGCAGCAGATCCAGCCTCAGGGAATTTGGGTGGGAAAAAAGGAATTAAAAAAAGAAAATCACAAGCCATCATTGGGAGTTACTTCCTATAGGGAATAATCCCCAGTCAGAGCTTCAGCTTTGAATGGTGATTGTAAACTCTGTGACAAGAAACACTTGATTAAAAGGACCCGGGAAGCATTCAAAAAAGTTGGAAATAACAGGCACATTGTTCTATATATGTTGTATCAGGCTAACTCAGGTTGGGCATTAGGCCTGGGGATGGAAAATTGAAAAGTCGATGTGTGGTAAAGCATGCAAATTTGCAAAGAAGAAAAAATATCAGAAATTTTACTAAAAACATTCCATGTTTCAGTACATTTTAAATGCACTGAAACTTGATATACTATTGACAAGGCAAAGGAGATTTTTTATGAGCTTGTCAAAAATAGAAAAATATTTTTTCTGTCAGTGGTGTTTTAAATATATGCTTTTGTCATCTATTTTCCTGTCAAGTTTGTTCAACAGTTTTATAGTCGAACACCAATCTACTGTTGTCCCAAAAACTCAAGAGTTACTTACTTGCTCTTGTGCTGTTTTTTTTAAAGCTGGGAATATATTAAATGATTTAAAAGTCAATTATAATTCAGATCTATACGATGGGTATGATGACTATTTGACAATGTCATGGCTATCAAATCCGTCAGTGCAAATAGATCAGATCACCTTTGATTGTCAGAATATGCTAATGTAGAGCATTTAGAGTCAAATCCTCCACCCACTGATTAAGCTTCCCACCAGTCAGAGTTATCAAAATAATATCGAACAGCTCATGACATAATTTTTAAAAATGTAATCTGGACGTGTTGGGACTTGTTGGCAAATGTGTGCATCTCTGTAAAGTATAGTAATCACAAGTGTGCTTGTTTACTGCTGTAATCTGTGAAAGTCAGTTGGTTAGGGTTTTCAAAGTCTTGTGGGTTGTATGGTACATGGACTTATCTATTACACTGCTTTTCTTGTCTGACGACCGCTCAAAAAGTGCTTCCCAGCAAATGCCTCACATTTACAGAGCTACATGGCAGAACACGAACCGCAATGTCTGACTCCGAGGTGTGGGTTCTCGTCTTAAGTCTATTAAGCATTTCAGCAAATAATGTGAGAATCCCTGGTCTATTTGGATGATTTCTGCACTGGAATATTTTTTTAAGCTTTTACTCTTTGCAGGATGAACACAAACGCAGCAGCAAATATGGAAACAACCCAAAGACAAAAAATGATTGAAGCATGTTGTCACGGGGAAATCCTTGTGTTGAACAATCAATATCACTTTAAAACAGTCCCGTGATAATGTATGATGTATTTTGTAATACACTGGCCAGCCTGTGTTAGTTTTGATCCAAGGATGTCATTTTAACAGAATGGGAAATGTTTATGGCTGAGCTGACAACACACGTGTGATAATAGCTGCTATTAATGGTCTGAGAAAATCCGTTGCAGCAGGTCTATTTTGGTATCTTACGTTGCACTACACCTAAACACTGTTCTACCATCCCTGGTCCTGAAGAAAGCATGTCGAGGTGTCTTTGAGGAGGACACTGAACCCCTAACTGCTCCCTGAGCGCCCCATGGGGCCTGCTCACTGCTCCTATACATAGGATGGGCTACATACAGAGAATTTAAAAAGTCCCCTTGCAGGACCAATGACAGATTTTTTTTGAACACAATTCATCCATTTCCAGCTGCTCTACATCTCTGAAAATCTCCTGCCACTTAGAACAGCTGATGGCAGCTTGCTCCAGTTTCGAGGGGTAGATATAACATTTCTTCAGCAGTGTTTTCTGATGACCTGTGAACCAGTGGCTCAGATGAAACAATTTATTTAGGACTTGATGTGGTAGGCATTCTTGAGCGATCCTGATGACACAGGACTGCCTACTGCCTACTGACTCCGTGTCAAATGGAATCACTTTGTTGTCATGTTTTAAGAGCCAAAATAATGATCTGCTAATTAGAAAAAAATCTGGGCTGCAGCTTAAAATGGTCAAACTGATTCCAAGCCTGCCCCAGAGGCTGTTTTAATGCATTAAAAGTCCATCCATCCTTCCTTCCATGGGAACTGTAGCCTATCTCTGTTCTCATTGAGTGAAAGGTAAGATACACCCTGTATAGGTCACCAGTCTAACACAGGGCAGAGCAGTTAGGGGAACAGTGTCTTGCTCAAGGACACCTTGACACGCTTCTCTACAGGTGCAGGGATCAAACCTGCAACCTTCTGATCGCCAGGCAACCGCTCTACCCACTGAGCCATGCTGCCCCTGCATTAAAAGTAATGCATTAAATGTGTTAAATCAGTTTAACCTCATTCATTGTCAAATAATGATTTTCCATAATGCATTTTTGGATGGATCACATTAAATAAATCCATGCAGCAACTAATGACAATATTGAATACATTCTAAAGCAAATTGTCATATGATGTATTTGATATTACTACATGGCTAGTCCAACAATTGGATTATAATTAGGATGCTCCATATCCTCAATTAGACCATTATATAGAAGATTGTATAGTTACCGAAAATGTGCAGTATGAGACAGATGGCTTTCACATAGTGCAGTATGGTATTTTGATTATTGATGAGATAAGGTGAGCTCCATCAGGAAGGGGGAGATCAATTAGTTATGTTTGATGAGAATACATACTTGTTCAAATGACATAAAATTCCCATTTAATACTTTTGCTTTTCGACTCTTTTGCTCTTTACTTTAACTTGTGTCCACATATATGGATGAACACACAAATGCACGTTATTATATCCATCTATATGCTGAGAATGTGTGCGTATGCATATGTATGCATGTGTACTTCCCTTCATGAACAATTTCTCAGCATACATTAGCGTCATTGGTAAATATGAATGCAAATTGAGTCATATTTTTGTATATTTTCCCCTCAGGGCACCCTCAGTAGGACGATTATGCTATATTACAGCACTTATATTCAACTCATGCTGCCATCAGTGCCCTATAAAGGTAGGGTTATTCTATTGCTTGATCATAAACTTCAAGTTGCTGAATTAGCACATGTAACACTACTGAGCACTTGTCTTGATACTGAAATTTAGATCAGCTAAATTGAAAAGAGAGCTGAGTCAGATGGCAAAGCTTCCAATAAACCGGTCAATGTTTGTTCCTACTCTCACCTGGGGCCATGAAAGCTGTGCCCAAGATTGTCGATACCACTGAAATGGGTTTTCTTAGGAGGATGTCTGACGTCTCCCTTAGAGTTAGGATGAGAAGTTCCAACATATGTGAAGGGACTGAGAGAAGAGCTGCTGTTCTTTCAAGTGGAAAGGAGACAGTTGAGGTGGTTCGGGCATCCAATAAGGATGACACCTAATCACCTCCCAAATGAGGTGTTCCAGGCATGTGCAGTTTGGAGGAGGCCACAGGGAATATTAAGGACCAGATGGAGGGATTATACCTCTACACTGGCCTTGAGATCTCCCAATCAGAGCTAGTTGATGCTGAAAGGGAAAGGAAAGCTTGGAGTTTCCGGCTGAAATCTGCTACCTCCGCAACATGACACCGAATAAGCGGTTGAGAATGGATGAATAGATGGATGGATATTTTATGCAACATTTTTTTTATGATTTTGTGTTTCACATGCATGTAACAGCAACCTTCGTCCACGCAGATGCATTTAGAAGTAAGCAGCATTCTTACTCAGTGGCATATACTAATGGTTTTAGCACCTAGAGGAAGCACTATGAAAGCACTCTAAAATCAAATGATGGTTCACTGCACCGATGACTATGATAATTCCATTGACCGTGCAGTAAAATATGAGTATGGCATAGTTCCAAATGCTTACCAAAAAGCTGGGGGATGTTCTGTGATCTCTGACAGTTGGCCTCATTCTGTACAGAAAAAGTTACTTTTCTGACGAGCCATGGTCTTTCTATCTCTGTCTGTCTGTCTTGCACACTCACAAAAACCTCTAAACAATAGAAAACAAAAGAACCCCCAAAAAAATTTAAAAAATTGATTGCTTCATCAGTCACGGAGATCCAAGGGGAATTTCTCTGCCTTTCTCTGCCTTCAACCCATCCTATCGAATAAGAGCAGTCAGCTGCCAACATATGGCTCTTGGGGAACAGCTAGGGGTTCAGTGTCTCGTTCAAGGACACCTCGACATTATTTCTGTAAGACCGGGGATCTATCCTGTAGCCTTCCGATTGCCAGACGACCACTCTACCCACTGAGGTATGTCAGCCCCATGGTAAGAGAATAATCTCAATACATGCTGTTGCAGACAGCATAACTGGCACCCAAATACATTCACATGCAGACTATGTATTAGCCAGATCAAATATCCAGTGAGGCATTTATCTCAAAATTATTTAAATAAAATTGACTTGACTTGATTTAAGAAAATCTCTGAGAAACCCATTAGTCTGTCCCCGATGTGTATGTCTGTACACAAATTGATAAATAGTTAACAGGCTTCAAGAGCAAGTTGGAGATTGTTAATAAAGTTGAATGCTCCTTACTTTTGTCATTAGTCTCATGAATGATTTCTGTTTAACTGAAATGATACAGAAAGCTACTACTAATCACAGAATGTTATTTAAATTATGTGTCCACAGACTTAAAATGATGTAATTGACAAGTACAAAGTTATAGCGTATAAATGCCACAATCAAGTGATATGTAAATAGCTGTGCATAACTTTTACATATATTGTAAATAACATACATAAAGTTCACCAACTTAAAAACACTAATAGAAATGGTACTGCCATACTTGCAGTAGGAATTCTATCAAACAGCTATTGCAATAGGAAATACCGGCGCTATTCATTGCTAGTTTAACATTGAGATTATTCATATATAAATGAACTAAATTTTTAAATGTAAACATAACAGAACACATTATATGACATTTTCTTACTATTATAATTAACAATAGACAGGAATATAACTTACAAGTGGTGCTTTCCAAGGCACAAAAAGAGGAATAATAATGATTCCCTTATCAGTCCCACAAGTAGAAATTTGTATTTCTCTGCATTTTGTACCCACCCTATTATATAGGAGTAGTGAGCTGCCAACATATGGCACTTGGGGTTCAGTGTCTTGCTCAAGGACACCTCAACATGCTATATGCCGGACCGGGGATTGACCCTTTAACCTTCCTATTGCCAGACAACCGCTCTACCCACTGAGCTATGCCGCCCCATAATTACACTGTAACTGGAGCTGCAATCTGACCATATGTAAGGTAACAACTAAAAATGTCCTGCTTGAAATCTGAACTATGACCTGGCTGTGTAATATGACTAAAGTAACTCAATTTAAAAAATCAAGCAAACAGTGAACAAGCAGTAAGCAAGATAAAAATAAATTACTCCCAAACGACCACTAGGAGGTAGAAATATGAACAAAAGAAGCAAAGTTCTTACAGAACATGACTTTAGAGAAGTTGTGGTTATAACCTTGACATATTCTCTCTCTCTCTCTCTCTCTCTCACACACACACACACACACAAACTCACACGCACACATCTCATATACAGTAGCTGCCAGCTCAAATGTGTCTTTGCTACGGTTGTTCGTTGGATCTTACTGATTTTGAACAGTTGACTGAATATGCAGCGTTCCCATGGGTCATAGAATTTCTGGAATGAAATGGAATTTTTTAAAGTCTATCCCAGGCGGGAGATTCAGGGAATTTATTCAACTCAACAAAGTCATGGAATATCAGGGAATTTTGTGATTTTCATTTTAAAAATTCACCAGCTTTTTTTTCATGCAGCTAACATTAAGTTTTTATTTTTATTTTCAGTGGATTGGTTGATTCATATGCATTGTTGGTTCTTATGGGTACATGGTATTCTCTGGCACCAATTTATCCTCTTGGTCTAACTCACTCTCTCCACTCAACTCAATTGACTGTCAGTCCATCGAGTTTCCAACCAACTGCTACCTTAATATGTTCTGGGCAAAAATGCCGGAGAAGTGTGCATTTCAGGAGATATGGTTCCAAAATGATGACTACAAAGACTGGGTGTTATGAGCGGATTAAATAAATGCTAAATGTAAAGTATGTGCAACTACTATCGATCTGTCAAATACAGGGGAGAGAGCCCTTTGCAGCCACGCAGAGTGAAGCATACTGCTAATACAAAGTTGAGATCTGCTTTGAAGCCTGAAACCCAAGTACCCATCATTACACTACTGCCTACCATCACAATGAGAGAACAGTGTGTCAGGGATGCAGCTCCTGGAGTGGGGAAAATAACTATTTCACCCCCTGCTAATTTCATGACTTTTCCCCTTTACAAACAAAAGAAAAGTCTCTACTTTTAATGGTAGGTTCATCTTAACAGTAAGAGACAACCCCCCCCAAGCAAAAAAAAATCCCAGAAAATCCCAATATATGATTTTTAAACATTTATTTTCACTTTAGGAACGGTATGGCTCAGTGGGCAGAGCAGTCGTCTGGCAATCGGAAGGCTGCAGGTTTGATCCCAGCACCTGCAGAGAAGCGTGTTGAGGTGTCCTTGAGCCAGACACTGTACCCCTAACCGCTCTGCCCTGTGATAGACTGGTGACCTATACAGGGTGTACCCTGCCTTTTGCCTAATGAGAACGGAGATAGGCTCCAGTTTCCCTACGACCCAATTTTGGACAAACAGTTGACAATTGATGGATGGATATTTGTGCTTTATTGAGGAAAATAAGTATTTCACCACCTAGCAAAACATGACTCACTACTTGATGGAGAAACTCTTGTTGGCAAGCACAGCAGTAAAGCGTTTCTTGTAGTTGGCGAGTTGGTTTGCACAGATCCTAGGAGGGATTTTGGCCCACTCCTCTTATCATATCCTCTCCAAATACTAAAGGTTTGTAGGTTTTCACTTGGCAACTCGATAAAATACCTATCCATCCATCCATCCATCCATCCATCCATCATCAACCGTTTATTCAGTGTCGGGTCATGGAGGTAGCATATTTCAGATGGGAACTCCATGTTTTCCTTTCCTTTGCTACATCAACTAGCTCTGACTATGAGATCTCAAGATGTTCCCAGGCCAGTGTGGAGATATAATCCCTTCACCTGGTTCCTAGTCTACTCCATGGCCTCCTCCCCGCCGGATGTACCTGGAAAACCTCTTTTGGGAGGCGATCAGGTGGCATTCTCACTAGATGCCCCAACCACCTCAACTGGCTCCTTTCTATTTGTAGGACCAGCGGCTCTACTCTGAGTCCCTCACGTATGTCTCTAAGGGAGACACCAGACACCCTCCTAAGAAACCTCATCTCAGCTGCTTGTATCCGTGATCTTGTTCTTTCAGTCATGACCCAGCTTTCATGGCCATAGGAGAGAGTGGGCACAAATATTGACCAGTAGATCGAAAGGAAGGAAGGAAGTATTCCCTTATCAGTCCCGCAAGGGGAAATTTGGATTTCTCTGCATTTTTGACCCAACCTATTGTATAGGAGCAGTGAGCTGCCAACATATGGCGCTCGGGGAGCAGTTAGGGGTTCAGTGTCTTGCTCAAGGACACCTCGACATGCTATATACAGGACCGGGGATCGAACCTGCAACCTTCCAATTGCCAGACGACTGCTCTACCCACTGAGCTATGCCGCCCCCTACATCCACGTCTTGGTAATGTGTGCAGAATGTGGCTTTTTATTGTCTTGT